>PVJO010005174.1:0-101389 GCA_004026905.1 Hystrix cristata
CCAGAGTTCCCCAAAAACTTCCCGCGTGCAGGAAAACATGGTATACAAGGCCCCAGATCCAGCCATAAGGGGCCATCTCACAACCTACGAGGATGGTCCGCCTGATTCCCTTCTGCTAAAAAAACCTCTCTGCCTGGCCAGCTGTTATCAGCCCCAGTGATTTGTCTGAGCGCCGAACCAAAAGCCTAACAATCACAATCCCAGATTTCAAGACATATTACAAAGCTATAGTGACAAAAACAGCATGGTACTGGCACAAAAACAGATGTGGATTAATGGGACAGAATAGAGGATGCAGAAATATTCCAGTCACATTCAACCATCTGATCTTTGACAAAGGGGCCAAAAATGTACACTGCAGAAAAGACAATCTCTAAGAAAGGTTGCTGAGAAAACTGGTTATTCGTATGCAGAAAATTGAGTCTAGATCTGTATCTCTCACCATAGACTAAAATAAAATAAAGATGGACCAAAGGCCGAAATATTAAAACAGAAACACTGGATCTACTGGAAGATAAAGTATGTAAAACTCTTGAAGACACAGGAATAGGTAAAGACTTTCTGACCAGAACTGCCATTGTACAAGAAATAACACCAAGAATCAACAAATGGGATTATGTAAAACTAAAAAAAACTTGTGCACAGCAAAGGAAACAACCAACAGAGTAAAGAGAAAAACCACAAAATGAAAAAAAAAATGTTTGCCAGCTACTCCTAAAAGGACTAATTTTGGGAATATGTAAGAAACCAAAAAAAAAATTAGACTCCCAAAATAAAAGACCCAATCAAAAAATGGGCAGTTGAAATGTATAAGGAATTCTCAGAAGAAGTACAAATGGCCAATAAATACATATAAAAATGTTCAACAATATTGGTCATGAGTGAAATGCAAACTAAAACAACACTGAGATTTCATCTTACTCCAGGAAGAATGGCTATTATCAAGAAATCTAATAATAAATGCTGGCAAGGCTCTGGGGAAAAAAGAACTCTTCTACACTGTTGGTGAGAACTAAAATTAGTACAACCACTATGGAAATTAGTATGAAGATTCTTTGAAAAAGCTAAAAATAGAAATTCCATTCAACTCAGCCACTCCCCTTTTGGGTATCTTCCCTAAAGAGTTAATATAATCACATTACAGTGATACATGCATGTGCATATTTATAGCAGCACAACTCATAATAACTAAATCTTGGAAATGGCCTGTATACCCATTAACAGGCAAATGGATAAAGAAAATGTCATGTAATGTAATACTACTCAGCTATAAAGAAGGATAAATTTGAATCATTTATAGGAAAATGGATGCACCTTCAGGCCACAAGACTAAGTGAAATAAATTAGACACACAAGTTTAAATATTGCATAGTTTTTCTTAAATGAGTAACCCAAAGTATAAATGATTTAAAGAGCAAAATAAAAGATTAGATAATAAGAAATAGGGAAGTAATCCCTTTGCAGATGAGGAAAAGCTCTAGAGATGAAAGAGGGGGAGGGAGGGAAGAAGGGCAAGTAAAAAGGATTAAGATGGGATATGTACTGAACATGTGACAACTAAAAGAAGAAGAAAGAGAAGAAGAAAGAGAAGAAGAAGGAGAAGAAAAGGGGGGACTTAGAATGTAGCTCAGTTTAAATGTAGCCCTAAGTTTCAATCCCCAGTACTGAAAAGAAGAAAAATATAAGTATAGTACATGCAATTATGTACTCTATATAATATTTGATGATAATAACCAATTATGTTACTTGTTTATATATTTACTATGATATACTTTTTAGCTCTACAGGCTACACCTAGTTACAAAAAATTGCTATAACACAGTATTCAGTGTTACCCAGGCAATAGCATCATAGCACCTCATTTTTATCATGTTGAGCAATTGACCCATACCTGCTAGATGTGTGAGTACATGCTATGGTGTTCACATACCAGTGAAATAGCCTAGTGTGGCATTTTGTATATCCCTGTGATTAAGTGATGTGTGACTAACTGCATTTCCTTACAGGATCAGCCAGCACTACTGCAGTGCCTGTATTCTGTCAAGAATCACAGCAAATACTGATCCTGTAATGCATGAAATAACAACAACGGTAAAATCTTAAGGAGCTACAAAGATTTTTTAAATATTTTAAAAGCTCTAAAAGATTAGATGGCCTAAAATAGTTCCCTTTCTAAGACTGCCTTCATTTTTATTCTAAACATCCTTTAATCCTTTGGAGGCAATTTATTGTTTCTGAAACTGGAAGATATTTTCATAAGCAGGAGTGTACTTCTGCACGAGTGTTGTATATTATGGAGCCAAGCATGGCGGTACACACCTGTAATGCCAGTGCTTTGGAAGCTGAGGCAGAAGTGATCTCAAGTTCGAGCCCAGGCTCAGCAGCTAGGTGACTTAGTGAGACCCTGTCTCCAAATAAATTTTTTGGGTGGAAGTACTGGGAGGCTTGAGCTCAGGGCCTTGTGCTTGCTAGGCAAGCTCTCTACCACTGAGCTAAATCCCCAACCCTTCCAAATAAGATGTTTTTAAAACTCTAAGGATTTAGTTCAGTGTGAAAGCCCTGGGTATAATCCCCAGAGAAAAACAAATGTGTGCTTGCTTCTGTTTATGTGGCATATTACATTTTTTCTTCCCAGAGATGTGGCCAACTTTGTTATCATGTATAATCTTTTTAATGAAGTTGTTGCATTCTATTTGTCAGTCTTGAGAATTTTTGCATCCATGCTCATTAATCAAAGTGGCCTATAGCTTCCTTCCTTCCTTTCTTTCTTTCTTTCTTTCTTTCTTTCTTTCTTTCTTTCTTTCTTTCTTTTTCTCTCTCTCTCTCTCTCTCTCTCTCTCTCTCTCTCTCTCTCTCTCTCTTTCTTTCTTTCTTTCTCTTTTTGTTAAGTCCTTGTCTGGTTTTAATAACAGGGTAAAGCTAGTATCCAGGAACAAGTTTGGCAGTACTCCTTCTCTCTGAATTTCATTGAACAGTTTGAGAAGTGTCGGCATTATTCTTCCCTCAAGTTCTTGTGGAATTCACCAATGAATACATCACATCCTGGGCTTTCCTTAGTTGTTAGGGTTTTTATTACTGCCTAATTTCATTGTTTGTTATTGGTCTGTTCAGTATTTTTATATTCCCTTGGTTCAGTTTTGGTAATTCATATGTATGAGAAATCTGTCCATTTATAGAGTTAAATGATAATGCCAATACAACATACTGGTACCTATGGGATACAATGAAAGCAGCAGTGCTAGAAGGGAAATACATTGTATTGAACTCCCACATCAGGAAGACAGAACAAGCTCACATAAACAACTTAATGTTGACCTTCAAATGTCTAGAAAAAGAGGAACAAATAAAACCCACAGTTTGTATGAGAGATGAAATTATTAAGATTGGAGCTGAAATTAATGCAATTAAGACTAAGAAAACAGTACAAAGAATCAATGAATCAAAGAGTTGGTTTTTTGAAAGATTAAATAAAATAGACAGACCCTTAGCCACTCTTATCAAAAAAAGGAAAGAAAAGACCCAAATCAATGCAATATAAAATGAAAAGGGTGAAGTTACAACTGACCCTACGGAAATCCAAAGGATCATCAGCACCTACTTCAAGAATCTCTACTCAAACAAGATGGAAAACACTGAAGAAATGAACAGATTCTTAGAAACATATGAACAACCAAGACTGAATCAAGAAGAGATAAATATTCTAAATAACCCAATATCAGCCATCGAAATTGAAGAGGTAATTAAAAACCTACCAACAAAAAAAAGCCCAGGTCCTGACGGTTTCACAGCTGAATTCTACAAGAAATTCAGAGATGATCTAATGCCATTACTCCTCAAACTCTTCAATGAAATTGAAAAGGAAGCAGTACTTCCAAAATCATTCCTGGAAGCAAGATTACCCTGACACTAAAACCAGAAAAGGATCCAACTGAAAAAAGGAACTACGGGCTAATTTTCCTTATGAACATAGATGCAAAATTTCTCAACAAGATACTGGCAAATAGAATGCAATGAATTATCAAGGAGATTATACACTACAACCAAGTAGGATTTATCCCAGGGATGCAGGGATGGCTCAACACACACAAATCAATATATGAAACACACCATATCAACAGAGTCAAAGACAAAAATTACATGATCATCTCAATAGATGCAGAAAAAGCTTTTGACAAAATCCAACACCTATTCATGATAAAAACTCTACAGAAATTAGGAATAGATGGTCTCTATCTAAATCTGACAAAAGCCATGTATGAAAAACCAATGGCCAACATCACACTAAACAGTCTTCTGGAAGCTTTCATACTAAAATCTTGAATGAGACAAGGATGCCCACTATCACCACTGTTATTCAATATAGTTCTAGAAACATTAGCCAGAGCAATTAGACAAGAGAAAGAAATAAAAAGAATAAAGATAGAAAAGGAAGAACTTAAACTATCATTTGCAGAAAACATGATATTCTACATAGAAGACCCCAAAAATTCCACCAAAATCTTCTAGATTTAATAACTAAATTCAGTTGCGTAGCTGGATACAAAGTCAACACCCAAAAGTCAATAGCATTCCTATAAACAAATAACAAACAACAACAAAAGAAACAGAAGATATACCTTTCACGATCACATAAAAAATGAAATACTTAGGAATCTATCTAACAAAGCAAGTAAAAGATCTTTACTTTGAAAACTACAGTACTCTAGAAAAGGAAATCGAATGGGATATTAGAAAATAGAAAGATATAACATGTTCTTGGGTAGGAAGAACCAACATAGTGAAAATGGCCAAACTTCCTAAATTACTATATAGATTTAATACAATTCCAATCAAAATACCATTAACATACTTCACAGAAGTAGAAAAAGCAATCATGAAATTCATCTGGAACCAGAAGAGACCAAGAATAGCAAAAACAATCCCGGGCAACAGGGGCAAGGCAGGAGGCATCACAATCCCTGATCTGAAAATATACTGTAAAGCTGCTGTGATATAAACAGGATGATACTGGCAAAAAGACAGACCTGAGGATCAATGGAACTGATTAGAAGATGCAGAAACAACTCCAAACACACTCAAATACCTCATCTTCAACAAAGGAGTCAAATACCCTCACTGGAAAAAAGATAGCCTCTTTAACAAATGGTGCTGGAAAAATTGGCTTGCCACATGCCGAAAACTAAAACTAGATACACATCTTTCACCATGTACTAAACTAAAACTGAAATGGGTCAAAGATCTAAACATTAAAACAGAAGCACTAAATCTACCAAACAATAGAATAGGAATAACTCTCAAAGACATAGGGGTAGGAAAAAAATTTATGAACAGAAACCCAGACCGCACAGGAAATAATACAAAGAATCAGTGCTTGGTACCACATCCTGTCTTTTGCACAGCAAAAGAAATCACCAATACAGCAGGACGAAAACTCACAGACTGGGAAAAAATTTTTGGTGGCTGTCTCTGAGACAAAGGTCTAACATCTAGAATATATAAAGAACTCAAAAAAAAAAAAAAAAAACCTCCTAAATTTAAAGACCCAATCCAAAAATGGGCATCTGAAATGAATAAACATTTTTCAGATGAAGAAATAAAAATGGCAAATAGATATATGAAAAAGTGTTCAACATCCCTGGTCATTTGAGAGATGCAAATCAAAACAATGCTAAGATTCCATCTCACTCCAGAAAAAAACAGCTGTTATCAAGAAATCAACCAGCAACAATTGCTGGCAGGGCTGGGAGGAAAAAGGAACGCTCCTCCACTGTTGGTGGGAAGGTAGACTGATCCAACCACTGTGGAAATCAGTGTGGAGACTCCTCAAAAAACTACAACTGGAGGTTCCATTTGACCCAGCTATTCCCCTGCTTGGTATCTTCCCAGAAGAATTGAAAACATCCTACCAAAGTGATATATGCACAACCATGTTCACAGCAACACAATTCGTAATAGCTAAGTTTTAGAAACAACCCAAATGCCCAACAACTAAGGAATAGCTAAAGATGATGTGTTTTTTTCTACACAATGGAGTACTACTCTGCCATGAAAAAGGATAAACTGGAGACATTTGTATGTAAATGGATGCACCTTGGGAACATACTCTTAAGTGAAATAAATTAGACACTCATGAGTACACATCAAATTGTTTCTCTGATATGAGAAACCATAAGTGTAAGTAAGGACAAAGAGGTATAATAGATACTATATAAAAGAAAGATAATATTCAAAAGAGGGGAGAACGGGGAAGGGGGAAAAGAAGGAAGGGAAAAAGGAAAGAAAGGGGAAAGGGAAAAAATGGAAAAATGTAAATAAAACCTGCTGTAAATAGGGAAGGGTAGGAGAGCGGAAGGGAGGAATGGGGAAGAGGTGCGGAAACCAAGATACATCATGTATAAGTACAAAATAACCATGATGAATGTGATCATTATGTATACAATGTACCAATACATGTTCTTGGTTTAAAAAAAAGCCACATTTAAAAAGTAAAAGGAATTAAGTTAAATTAAATTTAGCATCATAGTTTAGTTAACCTGATATGCTCAGAATATTATCATTTCAATGTGTAATCTATATAAAAATTAATGAGATAGTTCATTATTTTATTTATTTGTGGGGTTGAGGGCCAAACCCAAGGTCTCACACAGGCTAAGAAACTGCTTTAGTGTGGAGCCATATTCTCAGTCTGAAATATTTTACATTTTAAAAAAATATCAGCATGTAGTGGTGGCTCATATATACAATCCCAGTTAATAAGGAGGCTGAGGTGGGAAGATTGCTAGTTCAAGGACAGCCTGGGTAACTTAGCAAGACCTTGTCTCAAAATAAAAGATAAAAGGGGCTGGGGATATAGCCCAGTGGTAGAGCGGTTTCAATCCCAGGTGCCAAAAAAAAAAAAAAAAAAAAAAATGGAACAACTAAACAGTACTTTAAAATTTGCTGTCTTTGTACACAAAAATTATCATTCCAATTCTATTTTTGTTTCTTTATATATAGGACATCAGATCAAGTCCTTGGAGCTAGATCGTGATGATGATAATTACAATGATCCTACAAAAAACTAAGTCTACTTGGGTGACTGTAAGAAAATACCACAGATTGGATCAAATATAAATAGTAGACATTTGTTGCTCATAGTTCTGGAGTCTGGGAAATTTATAATCAAGGGATCACCATATTAGGTGGGTGCTAAGGTCTCTTTTTCAAAAGGTAGCACTTTATTACAGTGTCCTTATAAGGCTCATAGCCAAAGCAGCTTCTATCAACTCTTTATAAAAGCACTAATCCCATTCATGAAGGCAAACCCCTCGTGATTTAACTTCTGGAAATATCCTACCTCTTAATACTACATTGAGTATTAGGCTCCAATATATGGATTGTGGTGGTGGCAGGGTGGGGGTGGTGGATGTATGCTCACACCACAGCACACACCTAGCATTTACAGCCTGTGTAATTGTCCCAGGAACATTCCCAAGTGCATTTTATGTATTAACCTATTTAATCTTCATTAAACTCTACCACTGAACTATTGCTAAATTGCCCAGGGAGGACTTGAATTTATGGTGCTCCTACCTCGGCCTTCCTCGGGGCTGGGGTTATGGGGATATGCCACCATGCCTGGCTATGCTGTGGTTTTATACGGGGAGGAACCTGTATAAAACCACAGGATAAAAGAGAGTTTTAATTCACCTGAGGCTGGTAAGTGAGCTAGTTTGTAAATTAGGGACCCGGCACCTGAAAGTAGGCACTGTGACTTCACACTATTCGTTTTTCTCCCAAGGAGCAGACACAGGCCAGAGATCATTTTCCTTGTCTCTCTTCTTCTGTCCTCAGAATCCACCTCCTCTTTCTTTCTGCTGAAGCATTAAAGCCAAAAGCTCCCACATGTGTCAACTTTTGCCGGAGTGTAGGAAGTAGACTTGCCAGATCCTCCCATTTAATGACTTAAGGTGTCACGAGGCATGAAATTATTCTTCTTCTCGGTAAGGTTATTTCACATAGAAAAGAATAATATTTTGTCTTGTTTAAGAGCAGGTTAATTGATCTGGAGAAATTATTTGTAATGTACCTCAGGTCACATTTGCTGCAGCCAGCTTAGTTTTCTCATGCCAAGAGACTGATTCTCAAGTTCTGGTCAGTCTTTAAGAGGGCCACTGTTGGCACCTTTGGGGTCTGGCTAGGAGTCTCAGAAGCCGCGGACAGGAGCTTGGTTGAGTTTAGGTGTGGCTTCGTCAGCGGGTGAAGGGTGCGGCAGGTGCTATCTCAGACTCTCGACAGGGCCTCATCTGCGCATCAGAGGTCAGACAACGGACTCCGTGCATTAGCCTACAGGTTCTGCCACTGTCAGGCGTCTGACCTCCGGCCAACGAGGTAGCCGCGATGTGCTTTGCTTTCTTTCCTTCTTTGTAAATGAAGGTCATCATAGACATTATCTAACGGGATTGCCGTGAGGATTGCATGACTTAAATGCAAGAAAACACAACAGTTTCTGGCATATGTGCTCAGTAATATCAGCTACCCCCGATTTATCCCTTTATTCTGGTTTTCAAATACATTTCCACAGAAGCTCTTTGATCACTTTAGCTTACCTAACCTTTCTGTTGAAGGGTCATGTCTTCCTCACTAATTTAAATCTCAGGGTTTTGTTTTTCCTCCCCAGAGAAAAGGGGCAATCATCAAGCAGCATAAATTTCGTAATATATGTATTTTACTCCATTAATTTATAATTTAAAAGTCTGTCACTTTGGCGCCCTCCTGCGATCTCAAACACAGGAGAGGCTGAGGCAGGAGGATTGCGAATTCAAAGCCAGCCTGGGCTACACAGTGAGTTTGAGGCTAGCCTGGCCTGTAAGTGAGATTCTGTCTCAAAAAAAACAAAACCCAATGAATCAATCAATCAGTCTTGCAGCACATTCCCAGTATTCTGGTCAAAGAGTATTTGGCTAGTATCATGTTTCTACATTAAGCAATTTCTTGACAGATCAGACTAAATGAGCTTGTCAGCCCTAGTGGTACATTTATTTGGCCAGTAGAGGTCAGCATGCAATGGAATATTTGACGAAACGACAAACTACTACACGGTATAATGCTTTTTATGCAAAGATTTTTTGATAATTTGTGAAATTCTTTCTTGCAAGCTCATTTATAAGCCCGCAAAATTGCTAAACACAGTTGGGTAAGGGCTACGGGTCCCAGAAGCTGGTTAGAAGGCAAATGCACAAGTACAAGTAACTTGAAAACACGGCTCATCGTGTTTGCTCTTCTGGCCTTAACACTTTTTTTTTTTTTTTTTTTTTTGGCCTTAACAAGTTCTTATGATTTCCAAATCTAAGTTTCCTCTCTCTGCTCCCCACAAAGCTCTAACATGGTACTTTTAGAACTGAGACCGTGAGAGTTAGGAAGCTGAGAAGCGCAGCACTACTTAGTCAGGGTGCTTCAGAAAGACGAAAGAGGCTGAGGTGGCACTTGCCAGTGTCGCTCCGCACCTGCATGTTTAGGTTGCAGCGCTAGAACCATCCTCGGAATGCTCACTCTGCGTCAGGACTGCTTTTTTTTCTCCCTACAATTCTCTGCTCGACTGTAGGTAACTTATCTTTCTCTTGAGTCATTTAGCAGGCTTTTGGTCACAAATAACCGGAAAACTGCATTTATAATAGGTTAAATCACAAGGAGAATGTATTATGTCCTATAACAAGATCTCTGGCTGTGGGTCATTGCTAAGGTTGGTCAATCATTGGCTCAACACCATCGTCATGCGCCTGATTCTTTTAATCTCTCTACTGTACCCTGCCAGTGCATCCTTTCTTTCTTTTAGAATAGCTTCCCTCTAAGTTGCTGCAGATACTACTGACCAGATAGAAGAAGGAGAATTTATATCTATGGAAGTATGCTCAGGCAGTGCTACTCCTGGGAGGGCCTGGCCCAAGTCCTGGTTCTACAGGAGCATGAAGTCCAGCTACCTTCCCGCAGGAGCCCACTCACGGGTAAAATCAACACTCCAGAGCTCTGCAGACTCAGGTGGAGTCACCTTCGTTTGCTCTCCTCCCCTGTCCTGCTTTCATCACTCCTTCTCAGCAACTCTTTGGGTCATTTCCATTTGCACATGAATCCCAGGTCAGTGCTATATCCTACCTGAGTCTTTTTAAATTTGCATTGCTGGGGATGAACCCAGGAACTCCAGGTAAGTGCTCTACCCACGAGTACACAAATATGTAGCTTCAATTCCAAAAGAAAGTCACAGCAGCACTCCTGCCTCCCATTCACAGGAGCACTCTGCCTCCCACTGACCGGGAAGTTCACACGCTCGTACTTTAGCTAATTCTGCCTCGTGAGGAGCTACCAAGACTGTCTGGAGTCTTAGTTTACTGCGGAGCTGGGGAGCAGTTCAGAGTCCCAGGTGTGGTTAGCATGTGTGGGGGTGGTGCGGAGGGTCAGGCTCCGTCCTGCAAGGGCTGAGCAGGAAGAAAGCACCCACTGCTGCCTTTTGCTCCAAGGTCTGTCTGGAAGAGCAGAAAACACTTAGAACAGTTTTATACCTTTTTTAATGTATGAGACATAACTATTCTTGCCTTAAAATGTGGTAATTCTACCTTCCTCTTCCATTAATACCTTGATAGAATACTGGATTTACCATTAGAAATTGCTAGGAGATATTACAGCTTCCAGTAATACTGTAGAGCGATCTGAGACAATTACAGTTTTTATAGTTTTTAATCCTTCATTTGGAAGCTTTTTTTTTTTCCTGCCTAGAAGCTTTTTACAATTTTCTCTTTATCTCTTCATCTGAAATAACATGATACTGTTATTTGATATAGTTTTATTTTTATTTATTGTATTGGACACTTAGTGATTATTTTGAATTTGGAAAGTTGTATTTTTTTGTTGTTGTTGTTTTGTTTTGCTGGAGCTTGAACTCAGAGCCTTACGCTTGCTAGGCTAGTGATCTACCACCGAGCTTGATCCCCAGCCCCCAAAAGGCCTGTTCTTTAGTCCTATTTCATATGTCTGATAAATTGTATTATTTCTGATAACTTCTCTTTTTTTTTTCCTCTTCCTTTCTGCATCTCTTAATGGTTAGAGAAAGTCTCTCTGGCTAATCACTTATGTTTTAAAAATCCTTTTCCCCATAAGAATCCTTGTTTATCTGCTTGTTTTTACTTTCTCAGAAATAGTTTCAATTTAAGTATTTCTTTCGACAATTCTTTTTTCTATTAAGTTTTCTTTTAATATCCAAGAACTTTTTCCTTCTCTCTGAATATTCCTTCTTATTAGTTGCCCACTATTCTTATTTTACGGATGTCCTATCTTTTGTCTTGCTCATGGTATGTCTTACAGTCTTTACCCTGATTTCTCTTCTGACCTCTTTGGTTGGTTGTTTCGGTTTCTTTCTCTAATAGCAAATGCTTTCATTGACTATCTCATAACTCTTGTACATATTTCGAAATAGAACTCTAGAAAGTTATTTGGGAGCTGTGTATCTTGGTGGGGCGTGCCCATCGTAGGTCACGCTGTAGAGTGCAGGAGAAGCGAGACTTTCCCTCGGCCCAAGGCAGTCTTGGTAGTTCCTTTGAGGCAGAGTTAGCTTGACCTTCCTGGTCAGTGGGAGCTAGGGCAAGTTCGTGGAAGTGCTGCTGTGACTTTCGTATAAATCTTTTGGAATAAAGTTATTCAAATTTTAAATATTTATAGTATCTATATCTATCAGTATCTCTAGTATAGTGTGGTGATCTTTAGCATCTTTTCTCTTGAGTCGGATGGTTTCTCCAGAAATCTTCCAATTTCAGCTGGAATGCTTATAGTCTAGGAGCTGAACTCAGGGAAACAGCTCAGGTGTTGGAGTCGGAATACCGACTTTGGGTACAGTCCCCGTTTTCAGCACGGTACCTTACCAAACCTCAGTGGGGGTTTGACCACCTGGCTGATGCTTGGTTTGGTGCTATGGTTCAAACGTATCTCCAAAACCCTCATGTGTTGGAAACTTAATCCTTAAATTTATGTGTTAGTGGTCCTTAGAGGTGGGCCTTTGGGAAATCATTAGGAATCGAAACACCATCAGGTGAGGCCTTCTGGATGGCACTAGTAGCTCTACAGAAGGAGGTGGAGAGATCCAAGCTCACCTGCCTCTGTCTTGCCCTGTGATCCTGCGTCAGTCACACTGTGCTGCAGCAAGAAGGCCTTTGCTAGATACTGACCCCATACCAGGGCCACGCTCTTTGATTTCCCTGCTTTCAGAACCATTAGCAAAACAAACAAACAAAAAGCCCTCCTTTAGAAATTATCCAGGCTCAGTATTTTGTTATAGCAACAAAAAATGGACTGAGGGAGAAGGTCAGTGTCTTAGTTAGATTTTCTAGAACCAAAGGTTGTAAGTGAGCAGATTTAATAGAGGACATTCATAAGTTACAATATTCACCCACAAGCCAAAGGCAGGAAGTGCTGAATGTCCATCTAGGCACTGGAGACCCAAAAGATCCAATCGAGGGCTGGGAGCCCACAGCACTGTCCCAAGTACATCCGTGTCTGCACATGATGGCTGAAGAATTCCTCACTGGAACCAGGATATGATGCTCGCAGCAGAGATGACAACCAGAGCTCCTCTGAAGCAACAGCAGCCATCCTCGACGACAGTAAGGCCCCAAGCTCCTTCCTCGATGAGGACAGCCCAGTTCCCTTCAGAAGAACAAGCCGCAGCAGAGCTTTTCCTGGGAAACAGCCCGCCAACTAGCTACGGCTCCCACTCTGCCTTATGTTGCATCAGCAACAACCCTCAGGTGGATCTTGTATACCAGGATCACACCGACTCAGTCCGGCTGGGCGTTCTGGCTCAAGTTGACCACATTAGGTCCACCACAGTCAGGGTATCTGAGATTTGTTTATCTGCATCTTTTGAGCCTCATACTGCACTTTGGCCTTCAGGGGAATCTAGTATATTCATTTTTTTTTTTTTTTAAAGATTTCTAGAGTTGTAAGGAGTCTTCTCATCCCACACTGTGTCTCCTCACCCCAGACACAGACATCTCAGATGTCTGTTATGCTAAATTAATGACCACTAACAAATCTATTTTTAGAATTCTGTACTCCTCTGTTCTCAACCCGTCTATTCTCTGTCTCTGGCAATTTCTTTTTATTTAATCACACACTTTCATATTAGAGTACTTTCAGAAAGGAGATAAAAATGTGTTTAACCACCATTTTAAACCTGAATTGTTTCATCAAGTTTTTGTTTTTCTGATTTTCGGTTTGTTTTTTGTCTGGCTGTATACTCTTGGGCTCAAGGAATCCCTCTGCCTCAACTTCTCTAGTAGGTGAGACTATAGGTGTGAACCACAACACCTGGCTCTTGATTTTGTTTTAATTTTATACCGTACCATGTATAAGAAAAATTAAAACTAAGAGAAATTAAATATCTTAAATTACTGAGTTTCAAAGAAACTATCATAGCTTATATTCTTAAGTACTTGTCTAATATAGAAGATAGTATTACAAATATCCACAGTACAGGGTAATGTAGAGATATGACTCATATTTCATAGTTATAAGCTGTGTAGCTTTTGGGAAGCCTTATGGTCATGCTATGAACTCCAGGACCTAGTTTGTACTTCACCTTCCCTCCCCTTTACAGGCATTTAAAACCTGCTCAGGTGGTGTGCAGGGCAAGGGGAAAAGCTCTTGCTTTGGTGGGAAGGGGTGAGGTAGAGGTGGGGAGTGGAGTTGTTGCTAAAAAGTACTGCTGTGTTGGGAGTTTGTTGAGCAAGAGGAGTGTGATTCTTCCCATAGACCAGTATGGGCAGTGCCCAAGAGAGTCATGGGGTGATCTTGGGGCCAAACACCAAGGCTGCCTTGAGTGGTAGAGGTACTCCAGCAGCAAGAAGAGATGAAAGTGAATGCCCAGAAGCCCGAAGAAGCTGTGGTGAGGAACCATCATTGGTAGAAACACCTGTAACTTATCAAGGGATGGCAGCACTGTTGGAGGCTATTCTGGTAAAAATCTAACTTGTGTGCATCACAACACAATTCTGATACTAATCACCACCACGAGTTAAGAGCACGACCCTACCTGGCTGTGAGAACCAAATATATCTCCAGATATTGCCAAATGTCCTTGGGGGCAGAGGAGGGGTGATTGCTCCCAGCTGAGAACCACTGGCTTAAAGTAATCCTTCCCTAAAAGAGCTTTTATGTATCAAGTAATCATCTAATTTATTTATTTTATAAATCTGGTTAGTTATTTCTATGCTTTTTACTTATTCACTTTTTAAAATAAGGTCTCGTTGTGTTGTCCGGGCTGGCCTTGAACTCCTGGGCTCAGCCAGTCCTCTCGTCTCAGCTTTCCGAGTAGCTGGGAGTACAGGTGTACACTACCGTGTCCAGCGTATGCTTTTAAAAGGTAGGATACCACTACAATCCAATTCTGTGACTGTTATCATCCTTAAATGAGTTCATAGTCCTCTTATGGAAAATTTGTCTCACACTGATCTAAAACACTGACAGAATTTTGAATAGTTTTCAGATTTCTGTTTGTTCTGCAGGACTAGGGATTGAACCCAGGGCCTTCACACTGAGCTACAACCCCAGCCCTTTTTATGCGTTTTGTGTCAGTTGTGAGACAGGGTCTTGCTAAAATGCTGAGGCTGGGCATGAATTTGAGGTTTTCCTGCCTTGGCCTCCCAGAGTACTGGGATTTCAGGTGTGGACTACCACACCCAGCCTTTTTTTTTTTTTTTTTTTTTTGTTAAAGAAATTTGCTATGCTTTGAAGGTATTCACATAACTGGCTTGGATGGACTACTTTCACTCATCAGATCTTCTTTCCACAACAGTTTCCCATTGGGGAAACTAATGGAGTTGAGTGAACCCTCCACCATCTGCTAATCCAGAGGCTTGGAGCCAGAAAATTCTCTTTAATATTACAGGAAAAATATATATATATATATGTGTATATATATATTCCTTTGAGCCAGTCATGTAGTTAAAGCTGGCCTTGAATTCACTAGCCCAGGCTGGCCTCAAACTCGAAATGATCTTCCTGCCTCAGCCTCCTGAGTACTTCTCCACTCAGGAACACCACCACACCTAGCTAGAAGCATATATTTTTAAAGGGAGATGTAAGTATAGATAGAAGCAGGTTTTGTATTTTGACATATTCTACCTTCCATACCCTATCCATCGCTTTATTTTTAGCCAATATTTTAGCTTATTATGGTTTAAAAAAAATTGTAAAGGATCTGAGATGCTACACTGCTTACAAGTGAGCCTGTTACTATTAAGAGATGCAGACAGAAGGCACAGTAATCCTGAATCAGAGACAAAATATTTTTATTACAGCAGAGTAAGGATGAGCACAGTATTTTATTGCTCCTCCCTTCTCCCCAGGCCCACTAGGGTAACACAGCGGGCCTACCGGTCATCTTAGTAGGTCCTTGAGGGCTGACTTGCTTCAGGAATCTATTGTGTTTGGAGTGAGCAATACACGAGCCCTCTCTTGTCCAGGGGGAGACCTAACCTCCAGGTTTTTCACAGCAAACCCCCCTGAGAAATGGCCCAGATGAAGAGCTACTGGAGCCCCCGCATTCTTGACATAATCGGTGACATAATCATGTGACGATGCTCAGAGTCAGTGGAGCTAAACAAGCCACCTGAAATATAGAGATGAACTGATTCGAGGTATTTTTACTTAAAGCGTGTGATTTCAGTTTTCAGCAGCATGGTGAACCCATCCATAACAACTAGGACAATCAGTATTTTTCAGTCATGTGTTACTTCTTATAGCCAAATGAAAGGAGACAAAATCAGAAAGACAGTGAGCAGCAAAATATGTGTGAGCAGTGAGGTCAGTTCTAGTTCTAGTACTTGTCTCTGTGTCTTTGCAAGAAGCTTGGAATGAGGACTGCAGGCCTCTGAGGCTTCCCAACTGCTTTCATTAAACTGTGGTTGACCCAAATCAGCCCTTCGTTCTCAGCATAATTTGGTCACCTTACAGTGTACTTCTTCAATAGCTGCATGCTGGAGAGCCAGAGAATTCAGAAGTAGCTCAGTCCGAGAGCCTGGAAACCTCAGCAAAAGAGGGACCAAGGATGCAGCCACCCTCCGAGGCCGAATGCCTGGAAGCTCCCTGGGGGTTGCTGGTGTGAGTCTGTTTTGGAAGGCTGAGAAGACACAGTCTAGTGCCCACAAGCAACAGCAACAACAAGTTATGCTTGCTGAAGGAGAATTGAGCTTGCAAGTGCTGGTGGGCTTCCTCCTTCCTCTGCTTTTGTTTTATCCAGGCAGGAAGCGTACTGAATTGTGCTACACAGATTCAGAGCTTTATCCCTCAGTTTGACGATGCACTGGTCAATTTTCTTTGAAAACACCTCACAGACACACCCAGAAGTGCTTTGGTAATCTCCTAGGAGACTCTCAAGCCTATCATATTGACAGTGGTTACATTTGCTATCCCCATATTCCAGACGAGGACAACTGAGGCTTAGAAAGTTAACTTGCCCAAAGCCACGTGACTGGTAAGTTGTGAAGCTAGCTAGCACTGGAGTCCATGTGCACTGATGTCAAACTCTTACTCTTTTCATTCTTATAATGACTTTTTGAAATGTAAAATAAATACAAATAAAATATTCCAGCCATGAGACTCTAGATTTCTTACACTTAATATCTTTGGTAAGCGATACTCTCAGCAAGGAACCATTCACACTAATTGAATTTTCTAGCCCAGCAGGGCTACTCAGAATGTGGTTTGCAGTTCATGCCAGTCTGCGGACTATTGATTAGTGGCGCACAAAGTACAAAGCTGAGATTAAGTATGTAGAAACTTTTATAAGAACTAAATATTGCTGAGACATTCAAGCATGTAATCAGTGGACCCGTCTTGTTGAACAAAGGTCTAGGCAAGTTTGAGTGTTACTGGACTCAAGCTAGTGAGCCTCATATGCGCATATGGTGAGACCTTGAAGATTTGTCACGCACAGCAGAGACTGGAAATAAAAAAAGAAACTGATCCTTCACCACAGATTGAGTGCTATTCTAAAATGACTTGTACAGAGCAATTAAGCCAGTTCGAAAATTAATCTGTGCTACTATCTCTGAAAGATTTCTTAAAGACTATTATATATTCTGGTTGCAAGGAGCTATGTTGCGGGTCCTTCATGAGTCATTGTAGTGTTTAAGACTTTGTGGATGGTAATGAGTGGAGAAAGTCATGGAGCTTTGTCTATGGGAAGGATGTGGGTGGGCTGGACAAAGATGAGAAATGTGTGTTCAGGTAGCTGTGAAAGGGTTTCCCAAGACCAGTCGGAAAAAATGGGAGAACACATACAGCCTCGTTTAGATCTACTTTGCATGTGTGGTGGTTCTGGGGAATGAACCCAGGCTTGCCCGTGTTAAGCACATACATTACCAATGAACTATACCCCCAGCCTTGTATTTGGGATTTTACTTTTATTTGTTTATTTATTTATTTATTTAGGGTGCTGGGGATCGAACTCAGGGCCTTGTGTTTGCCAGGCAGGCACTCTACCACTTGAGCTAAATCCCCAACCCCTGGAATTTTTTCAAAATGCAGTGCTGGGGATGAAATCCACAGCCTGTGCATGCAAAGCAAGTGCTCTCTCATTAAACTGCATCCCCAGACCTTAGTTTGGATCTTAGGTGTTCCTCCAAAGTACCACGTGGTAAAGACTTAGTTCCCAGCAGGGTACAATTGAGAAGTGGTAGAACCTGCAAAAGGTAAGACCTAGTCTTTTGATCTCAGGGGGACCTTCCCTCAAAGGAGATGATGGGACTATGCTTCTTTCGCTTTCCCTTCCCAGCTGGGAGGTAAGTGGTTTTGCTCTGCCATGCACTCCTCCTGTGAGTCCTCCTTCAACAAGGCCTAAAAGCAACAGGGCTAACTGAGAATAGACTGAAGCCTCTACAACTATGAGTCAAAAAACCTTTTTGTCTCTATAATTTGATTATCTTGGTATTTGTTATAGTGATAGAAAACTAACATATTTACAGAAACAAGATAGGTGTCACATACCAAGGGGAAGAGACATCAGCAGAATTGTGGGTTTGGTTGGTTCAGGACAACTGTACTGAGAGACAACTATAACAAGGCCTGGATTATGCTTAAAAAAGTACCTATGAGGTCCAGAGCCAGTCCTCTGTCTAGCAGGACGAGTAGCAGGTAGAGGTACATGAGAACAGTGGACTGCACAGCCAGTGAGAGGAAAGAAAAAGGCAGTTCTTTTCAGGTAGAGGCTGCAGTCAAATTATCAGATTTTCAGTGATAAATTTCACCTAGAAAATTGGAATTCTGTTGCCAAAGTAGAGCATATCTCTTTATCTAATAATCTGTGTACCATCTACTTACCTACCTACCTATGTACTGATCTGTCATCTGTATATCAGTTTGTCCATTTAATCATACATCTACCCATTCATTCATCCAGTTTTATTCCACAAAGCACAACAAAAATAAGATGCTTAATGCTTTTATAAGCATGAGGTGAAGAAGAGATGGTATTCTTTACCTTGAGATTTTGATTTTTAAAATATTAACCATGTGAAATTGTTAGCAAAAAATATTAATCATTGTCTTAGTTACATTCTCGTTGCTGAGACAGAATACCCGACACCCAAAGTTAAAGGAGGAAAGGTTTATCCCAGCTCATAGTTTGTAGAGGTTTCAGTCTGCAGTTGGCTGGCTCCAAGGCAGAGTGCCTTGGCAGAGGGCCATTGCAGAGGAGAAACAGTCCATGGCAGAGCAGCTGGACAGCAGCAAGCGGTAAACCTGCCCTTCCCTTTTATCTCATCCAGGCTACAGCCTTTTGTTTGGTGCCATCTGCACCCAGGGTGGGCCTTCCCGTTATCCACAATCAGAACTATGCTAATTCTAATCACTGAACTAATTTAGTACCTCCCGCCCTAATCCCAGTGTCACACACCCTAGATCCAGCCAGTTTTGAAAAGCCCCATCTGTGAGCACATGAGGCTTTGGGGGGACATCTAGATACAAGCTGTAACAATCATATCTATCTTGTTTGATCTGCCTGTCTGTCTGTTTGTCTGTCTGCCTATCTATCTATCTATCTATCTATCTATCTATCTATCTATCTGTCTGTCTGTCTCAAAACATGGTACTACAGGAGTGAAGGTTTTAACTAGAACTAGTCAGATAAATTCTAAGACACCAACTAATGTTATAAAACATTTCGGTTGCCATCATTATTTTTTTTAATTTTAGTATGTCAATGACCTAGGTAAAGTTTTTGGGCATAATTTGTGGATGTAATACACAAAGTTTGAATTAGAATAAAAGCCATTATCTAAATCTATTTCACTAGTTTGCCCCTGAGGCAATTTTATACTTGAAATTTTTTCCTATAAAACATGAAGGCTGTATAATATGTGTATTGGTTCTTTAAAAATAATGGTTTTACCCGCTGAATGCATATGAACCTTATGTTTATTTCAGAAGAATTATCAAAAGATCAATAAGTATATTCTTTTATGTTCTTGCTGTACAATTTTAGAGTTCTAATTTATTTTTACTGTGTTATTTTTACTGACTTAAGAACTACAGAAGTTCTTCATGTCAGATTCACAAGTATCTCTACAGGTGACTACTAACACATGACTAGAGGTGACTAGAGGTGCCCAGGAAGGGCACATTGGTGCTCAAAGATTCCAAAACTCATTGTCTTTGCTAGGTAACAAGTTATTTGAAAATAAAATATATAAATGTGCGGTCAACAATGTAATACCACTGGACAGGTATGAAACATGCAACTCGTGAGATTGGATGGATGGATGGATGGATGATGGGTGGATAGACGGGTGGATGTCCAACAGTCTGGGTAGGTGACAGTCTTCTATTGCTGTGTAGGAAACAATTTCAGGACATAGTGAATTAAAAACAACAACCATTTATTTGTCTCACGAATCTGTTATTTCAACAGCCCCACAGGGGATGGCTTATCCCTAGGGTACACGCGTCAGCTCGGTGGCTTAACCGAGAGTTGGAGGATCAGAATACAGTCACACGGATGGCAAGAGCATCATGGGTTTGTGCCTGGAACCTCAGGAGGAGCTAAGAGCCAGGGCTATGGTTCTTCTGGATGTGGATCTCCATGTGACTTGAGTTTCTCTTCTTTTCTTCTTTTTAATTAATTTAATTTTTTTTAAGCCAAGAACATATATTGGTACGTTGTATACATAATGATCACATTCATCACGGTTATTTTGTACATGTACATGATGTATCTTGGTTCCCCCCATCCTCCTCACCCCTCCCTTCTGCTCCCCCACCCTTCTATATTTACAGCAGGTTTATTTACATTTTTCTATTTTTCCCTTTCTCCTTTCTTTTCTTTATCCCTTCTTTCTTTTCCTCCTTCCCCCTTTCTAGTTCTCCTGTCTTTTGAATACTATCTTTCTTTTACATAATATCTTTTATACTCTTTGTCCTTATTTACACTAAGCGTTTCTCATATCAGAGAAATAATTCAATGTGTACTCATGGGTGTAATTTATTTCACTTAAGAGTATGTTTTCAAGGTGCATCCATTTACCTTCAAATCTCTCTAGTTTATCATTTTTTTATGGCAGAGTAGTATTCCATTGTGTAGAAAAACCACATCCTCTTTAGCCATTCATTAGTTGTTGGGCATTTGGGTTGTTTCCAAGAGTGACTTGAGTTTTTCATTGCATGGTAGCTGAGTTCCAAAGGTGAATAATCCCCAAGTTCTGCTTGTCATAAATTGTATTACCCTTTATGACTTGGCTTAGAGAGTGACAAAGCTTCACTTCCATCATACTCTTTTACACTACTGACATTGCGCTTTATGGAGTGTGTACCAGAAGTAGCACTCACCCTGATAGCAATAGTCAGAAAGTGTCTCTAGAAGTTGCCGAAGTTCCCTAGTGAGTGAAATTCCCCTGGATGAAAACTGGTCCTCTACTATGTGATATAATCAGAAAGACCTTCCCAGGTTCAAGAAGAGTCTATCTATAGAAGAATGGAAGGTTCTGGAAGAAAATGGGGGACAGGAGATGCTGTTTTGGTCATTTGTGGAAAATGTAATCTCCCATGGTAACCCTTTAAGTGATGCGATGGTTGAATGCTGGTGTCCTCCCCAATTCGCTTGTTGGAATGGTAATCCCCAAACTACCATCTGGAGATGGGGCCTTTGAAAGGTAATTGGGTCTGTGTGTTAGTGACCTGATGGGAAGAGAAAAAGGGCTTGCTTCACATTGCTTTCTGTTTCTCCCTTTTGTTCCTTCTCTCTTAACCTCCCATGCACGTGCACACACACACACACACACACACACACACACACACGCACGAATGCATACACACCTGTCATGTAAAGTACACAAGAAGGTATCTGTTTTCCTTCCTTCCTTCCCTCTCTCCTTCGTTCCCTCCTTCCTTCCTTCTCTTCTCCTTTCTAACCTTTTCCCTTTCTTCCTTCCATTCTTTGTACAGTACTGGGGAATTGAACCCAAGGCCTTCACACTGAGCTACATACCCAGACCTTTTTTATGTTTTATTTTGAGGTAGGGTCTTACTGAATTGCCTAGGCTGGGCTTGAACTTGCGATCCTCCTGCCTCAGACTCTCAGAGTGCTATGATTATGGGCATATGCCACCATGCCTGGCAAAGGTGTCCATTTTCAAACCAGGAAGTGAGCCCTCACGCTAGCTAGATATATGGCTCTGGCATATTGGTCTTGGACTTCCCAGCCTCCACAACTGTGAGAAATAAATTTTTGTTGTTTAGGGGTTGGGAATTTACCTCAAGTGGTAGAGTGCTTGCCTAGCAAGTGCAAGGCCCTGAGTTCAATCCCCAGTGCCTCCCCCCGTACCATTTTATTTTATTTTATTTTTGTTTGAGACACCCAGTCTATGGCATCTTACTATAGCTGCCTAAACTAAATCACACAACTTTCCCAGTTAATTTCTGGTCATGAAACACAATACCCAACACCCGCAGTTTAAGGGAGGAGAGGTTTGTTTTGGCTCACATTTCAGTCCATAGTCCGCTGGCTCCAAGGCAGCATGGACTGGCACAATGGTACGGTGGAGGAGAAGCTGCCCATGTCATGGCAGTAGAGAAGCAAGGAGGGAAGGAGATGGAGGTGAATGCTTCTAGGACACAATCCCAGTGAGCCACCTCTTCTGACCAGGCCCTACTTCCCAACAGCAAGTCAGCTATCAGCCTGCATAAGCCGATCACCCTTCAGAAGGCCTGCGTATGATCACATGAAGCTTTGGAGGGGCATCTAAATACAAACCAGAGCAACTACATAAGGGCATACATTTCTTTTCTTAGAATTTTCTGTGCTGATTATTAAACATATTCCAGCAGAGGACTAATATATAAAGAACTAAAGAAATTAGATCCCCCAAATAAAAGACCCAATAAAGAAATGGGCAACTGAAATAGATAATTCTCAGAAGTCCAAATGGCCAATAAATACATGAGAAAAAGGTTCAGCGTCCTTCCTTATGAGAGAAGTACAAATAAAAACAGATTTCATCTTACTCCAGAAAGAATGGCCGTCATCAAGAAATCAAATACTAACAAATGCTGGTGAGGTTACAAGGAAAAAGAAACCCTTCTACATTGTTGGTGGGAATGTAAACTAGTACAACCATTATGGAAATCAGTATCAAAAAACTAAAAACAGAAATTTTGTTCTATGTTTCCATTCCAGCTATTTTCTTTCTAGGTATCTTTGCAAAAGAACTGAAGACATACATACCCATGTTTATAGTAGCACAACTCATAATAGCTAAGTTTTGGAAGCAGCCTGTGTCATCAGTACATGTGCTGCCGAAGCGAGCACGCCTGTGTCTATCGGCAGATGAATGGATAATGTGGTATTTATACACAATGGAGTACTACTCTGCCACTAAGAGGCTACACTTGAGTCATTTGTAGGAAAATGGATGCACTAATGTTAAATGGCAATAATGTTAAATGAAATTAATCAGACATACAAGCTTCATGATTTTTCTTATTATATGAGAAAACCAAAGTACAAATTATGTAGAGTAAAATAAAAGATACATAATAGAAAACAGGGCGACAGATCCTTTGCAAATGGAAAGGGGACCAAAAGATGGAAGGAAGATGGAGGGAGGAAGGAGGGAGGGGGCAGAGCAAGAAGGAGAAGTCAAAAGAATTAAGATGTTCTGTCCATGTACCAACTCCCCATGATGAATGTAATCATCATGCACTGCAACATGAACAAATAAATATAAAAAATAAAAATATTCCAGAATTATGGTGTGACTGTAGAGGCTTCTCCTATTATTTGTTCTTATTAAAAAGAATGTTTCACTCTGAATCCACCATCTTGACAATTTTTCCATTTCAATCCTATGAAGCAATTCTCCTAACCAATTCAAATCCTAACCAATTAAAATCAATTGTTTGCATGATACTTAAAAGAAATTGGGCCATTCACCACCCCATTATTCCCAGTATAAGAATTCATGATGTATAGACACAATATCTCTTCATTAAGTTTTCAGTCTTCAGTGATGATTTTTCTATTTTCCTTTCGATGATTAAGGGAGCTGCTGAATTCCCTTCCTGCACTTCTCCTGCCATATCACCTACATGGACCCTCTCACTCTATCCCATAGAACGTGATACCAGTGCTGTTTTCATATTCTCTCTCTGGCTTATCAATGTTTCTGTTGGGTAACATCAATATAAAACAGGTACAGCGGTGCCTCTCTTCATATACATGGGGAATCTGAGGAAGTTTTAAGAATTCTAGTTTCAGAAGTAATTGGAAGTAGCAATTTTCTTTTTTAAAGCAGAGCTTTAGGCTTTACCCAAAAGTATTTTAAATTATCATTTAGAAGTATTCCCTCCTACAGATCTATCCCATAAAAAATGCCCTATACCATTTCCTCTATAATCCTTCCAGTACTACCATGACAACTCCCTGAAGATGGTTTGGAGGGCTATGGAATGTGGGCTTTTCATTCTCAGTTTCATTTTATAAAAAGATTTTTAAAGGATATGACTTCATTTAAAAGCTTGTAAAGACTTTCCATAAAAACCTATCCCATGCCTTTGAAAAATAAGGCTGTCTAACATTTACTGAGCATATATTATGTAGATTATTTCATTGAATGTTTACAACCCAGTGAGGTACTTACTATTATTATCCCTGGTTTGCAAAAGGGAAACTTGTATCGGGTAACTCATCTTGTCAGTGAAAGAGCCCCAAGAAACTCCAGACGTGGCAATTTTAGAGCTTGTGGCCCTGACCATTGCGCTATGCCTCCAATAGTCAAATGGAGCCAGGTTTTCTATGTTGTTCAGACTTACTGTGTACTTGGATTTCCGGTTGGGTTGGGGAAGCCGAAGTGAGGCAGACCAGGAACCAGATAGGAGAACACGTGTTCCCCATTACCTTTTGCGCCACAAAACACCACTTCAATACTTAATGACTTAAAACAATAGTTTTTTCTCATGGTCAGTGGTCTGGGTGATCTTGCCTGGCTTGCTTGTGTGTCCACAGTCATCTGCTAGCAGAGGTTTTAAGACGGTCGCGCTCACCTGCCTGCCAAATGGAATTAGCTGTTAGCTGGGGAACCTTGACTCTCTTCTATGTGGCCTCCTACCCACCACTAATTTACATGGGCTTCTTTCAGCATGGTGGTATTCAGGTTTCAAAAGTCTGAGATTTGAAGTTGCAAGACCTTTTGTGGCCCAGGCTCTGGGACTTACTTGCATGAAGTTTTTCTACCACATTGTTTGGGTTAAAGGAAGTGAAAGGTCCCACTTCTTGATGGGAGGTGTGGTAATATCACATTGCAAGGGGACATACACACAGGGTGACATCAATCTGAGATCATTATTACAATGGTTTATTGTATTTTTGTCAGTTACATATTGCTGCTGTCTTAGTTACTTTTCTCTTGTTGCTGAGACAAAATATTCGACACCCAAAGTTAGGGGAAGAAAGATTTATTTAGCTCCCAGTCTGTAGAGGTTTCAGTCCACAGTCAGCTGGGTCCAAGGTAGGGTGGCATGGCAGACAGGCAGAAGGCAGCGAGGTAAGCAAGGGGGCAGGCAAGTCTCTTTCTATCCCTTATGTATTATCCAGGCTACCTGGCATTGGGGTGGATAGTACTCTCACCCTTAATCCTAATACTCTTAATCCTAGCATCATATCCTTGATCCCAGCAGAACTATGCCAAACCAATCAGTGAACTAATTTAGTAATCACACACTCTAGATCCAGCTCCACCTATGACCACATGAGGCTTTGGGAGGACATCTAGACACAAACCACAATAGCTGCATAATAATTCGTCCTTAAATTTAGGAATTTATAGTAACCGTTTCTTTGCTTATACATTTGTAGATCAGGAACTTAGGCATGTCCTGATGGAAATACAGTGGTACCTTGGTTCACAAACTTCATTCTTTCCACAATTCTGGTTGCAACTGAATTAGATGAGAACCGAATCATATTTCCCCATAAGGTCAAGATTAAACCTAACAATTGAACTCGATTCAGTTCTCATACAATTTGGTTTGCAAGGAGAATAGTGGAGAATTGAGTTTGAGAGCTGAGGTACCACAATAGTTTTTCTCTGCTTCACATAGTGCTGGCTGGGTCAGACAACTGAGGTTGGAGACCCTAACGCAGTATCAGTCATGGATCTGGTAACACAGCAGGGATGGCTCAAAAGGCTGCAGCTGGTCTCCTTTCCCGTGGTGTTGGCCGGGCTCTTGGGTATGTTGGATTCTTGGTTTTCTTCCTGGGGCCCCCTTTCACATGATATGTACTCCAGAACCTGTCTTTATGAGCTCTCTCTTAAGTAGGACAGACGTGGACTTCTTTCCGTGGCAGTCAGTCTCTAAAGCATCAGGAATCGGTATCCTCAGACCTCTGGAGACCCAAGCCCAGGAGGGCTTCCTCCCTGGCTTTTTGTTCAAAGCAAGCCGTAAGGCCATCTTAGATTCCACGGTGGATGTGGTGTTTCACCTCTTACTAGGAGGAGGAACATATATATGTGCAGATGAGAGCGAATGTTGAAGGCCATCTTTGTCCACAGTGTACCAGAGTATGTGATCAAATGTGAAAAAAAGAGGAGTTAGGCAAAGGGTTAGTCTATGTCGGTGATTACCCAAAGAACATGTTAGCTAACAGCCAAAATGCATGTAAAAGAAGGAGGATATGTACATGGAGAAAAATGTAAAGATTTTTCTCAAGCAGCAAATCAAGTAGAAGGAGAGAATTTAAGGACAGCCGTTGAGAAAGTAGAAAGAATGTGTTCTGCATACGGTGTCTTCCTCTTAGCTGGTTGTAAGGAAAACCGGGAGCCTCTGCAGCCAGGGGAGAGTTGTTACATAAGAAGCACCGTGGGGGCCCATGTGTCTTCTCTAAAGGCATTTCGTCCTGATCAGACAAATGTGGAATTTATCCTCCCACTAAATGTCTGAAATCATGAAATACCCTTTCCATTGCCACAACTTGGGCAGGACCCAGAGGCAGATGGCCAGACAATATGGAGACTAATTAAGGAGAGAAAGCTGCAGGTCCACTAAAATAGAA
Source organism: Hystrix cristata (assembly GCA_004026905.1). Taxonomy (NCBI): domain Eukaryota; kingdom Metazoa; phylum Chordata; class Mammalia; order Rodentia; family Hystricidae; genus Hystrix; species Hystrix cristata. The sequence continues at coordinate 26,567 of PVJO010005174.1, forward strand.
GATATCTTTCCTAAGCAGTAACGAAACATTTGTAGGTATTTTCCAGTGTTTTGGATGAAAAGAAAGCCCTCTTTTTGCATGAGTATGCTATAAAAGATCCAGGTGAAATTCTATTGTTCTCAGTGCCTTTTATTATTTATGTATTTATTTTTATTGTGCTAGGAATCAAGCTCAGGGCCTCCTGCATGCTAGGCAAGTGCTCTACCATTGATCTATACTTGCAGAACCTCTTTTATTGTTTAACCATCCAGTCCACACAAAAATATTTTTTATTTTACTTTTTAAAGGCTTTGAACAACTTCTGATATTCATGGTCCTGACAGAATTGAAGGTACCAAAATTTTCAATTTTTTGCCTTTAATATTCTGGGCTTCTTAGATTCTAGTTCCAAGGGTTGTTGTTATGACAGTGGCAGCAATAATAGTAAGAAACAACTCATATTTAAAAGAAAATATTTATCTTTTTCATAGCATAGTCACACTTTATTGTTTCTTTTTTATCTTATTCTGTCTTAGTGGTGCTTCTGGGTTTTCTATGGCTCAAGGAACTCTGGATAGTCTTTGAAGACTCAGAAACTTTGAAATATACAATGGTACCATTCTTGGATCAATTTACTTGTAATTATTTGGGCATTTTATTATTTTCTTCTCTAGTTCAAATGTTCACTATTTTTAGTAAAAAGCAAAATTTAATTAGAACCCATAAAAGCTAATTTTGTTCTTCCTCTAATGAGAGTCATTATTCATAGCAGTTCCTGTATGCGTTGTGTCCCCACTAACACACAAAATGAAAAGTAGAGGTGTTACTGGTTCAATTAGGCTTAACATTTAAAATTGTGTGTTCAAGGATTATCAAGGTTTGTTAAGAGCAAGTACCCATTCAGGTTCTTTCATAGGATACTATAGTCTGGATGTTAAATGTCCCTCAGAGGCCCATGTTAGAGCCTTAGTGCTTAGGGTAGCACTATTGGGAAGAGTGGAATCTTGAGCAGGTAGGGGTTAGCGGGAGATCACTGGGAATGTGCCTTGGAAGGGGATAGTAAGACCCCCCAGCCCCTCCTTTTTCCTCTCTTACTTTGATCCGTGAGGTGAGCAGATTTTCTCTGCTGTGTGCTCCTGCCATGATGTGCCACCATGTCACAGGCCTGAAACAACATGGCCAAATAGTCATGAACTGGAACTTCTAAAACTGTGAGCCAAAGTAAAAATTGTTCTTTCTAAGTTAAATATTTGTTACAGCGATGGAAAGCTCACTAACACATATGACAACCAGAGAGAAGAAATTGAATCTGCTCTTCCTAAGGGTTCCATAGGCCAAGGAGAGGCTGCAGAGTTTGGCCCAATGACCCTCAGATTACAGAATATTAGTGTCACCTAAAATAGGCCCAGAAAAGATTCAGATTTTGTGGGGCCTGTAGCCATTTCCCTTTGTGTAAGCTACCCTGAAGCTAAAGCTGTATTAATTTCCTAAGGATTGAGTCGTCCTTGGGCCACATGGGCTGGGTGGAGAGGAGTAAACAGGAAACATTAGAAGCTTGCCTTTTCTTTTAATAGTTGACTAAGCTTGTGTTTTTATTTTAATTTTCCAGGCAGACTTCCAAGAAAATGGCAGAGTGGTAAGCAACAACTCATCCTCTCCAAGATTTGGAATCCAGACACTGGAAAACAACAACTCAGGGAAGAAAACATAAACAAAAACATAAAAAACCCAGAAAGAAGTAGATCCCTGGGCACCAGGAAGGATCTGACAGGAAAACTGAAACCTATAGAGAAACTGAAGAGCTAGAACGCAACACAGAGAAGGGAAGAGACAATCTGCATTTTCTCCCCAGATCCTAGATTGTGGCTTGTAGGAAAGAAAGACCAAATTTACAGAGACAAAGTGCAAGTTGGGGACCTCAGAGGGCTTCAGGAAGAAATGCAGTGGTGGAATGGATTGTTGAGTGCTGCAAGTTGCAGGGAGAGCATGAGATTCGGTTCCCACCTGAGTCCTTTAACAGACAATAGCTGGTGAGTGACTCCAGTCCAAGTACCCACCATATCCCCTGGAGAGAGTGCTTGGTCAGGTACATTTCTAGGGAAAGTGTGATTGCTTAAACCTGGGACTCAGAGCAGCCACAGGACTGATTCAAGGCTTCCAGTGTTACATTCCCACAGGGACTAGTAAGAGATAGCCACAGTAGACAGCTGTGGTCAGGGAGCCACGGTCAGGCTGGAAAGAGACGCCCTGAGGATTTTAAGAAGAAAGATACACGTGGCAGGTTTAGCCTGAATTGTTCTGGATTTTGAGGCTGCAGTATTGGTGCTCTCACCCAAATCCTACAGCCTGCTGGTAACTGTATCCAGCACAGAACTGTGGTCTGACTGCTTTCTTCATCTACCAGTGTGAGTTTGAGCAGGAACACATCTTAATTTAGACACTCCCCTAAAACTGTAGATCCCAGAAGAAAACCACAGTTTTGAAACCACAGAGAAATTTCTTTCTTTCTTGGTTTTTTGGTTTTTGTTTTGTTGTTGGTTTCGTTTTTGGTTTTGCCTGTATGTTTTTATTATTATTATTATTTTTTTTCTTCTTTCTTTTCCTCCTTTCTTCATCAGATTACAGGGGTTTAGGGGGATTAGGGGATTATTTTACTGGGTTCTTGAGTCAATGGTTTGCAAGACAGCAGATTTAATACAGGACATTTACAAGTTACAACATACACCCACAAGCCAAGTGCAGGACCATGCAGTTCATCTGTGCTGGAGACCCAAAAGACCCAATCAAGAGCTGGGAGCCCACGGCAGTGTCCTGTGTTTGCACTAAAAGGCTGAAGAAATCTATACTGGAGCCAGGATATGACTCTCAAGGTGGAGATGAAGACCAAAGCTCCCCCGAAGAGAATAGCAGCTATCCCCAGTAACAGCAAGGACCCAAGATCCTCCTCCAAGGAGAAGAACAGAGTTCCTTTAGGGAAACCAGCCACAACAGAGCTTCTCCTGGGAGATCAGCTGCCTGCAATCTTCTGCTTCCTTTCTCATTCATGCAGTAATCCTCAGGTGGATCTTCTAGGCCCAGAACCACACCGACTCAGTTCAGCTGGGCGCTCCTGCTCACACTGACCATGCTCAGTCCTCCACAGGAATATTCCTTTGTCCTTCTTCCTTGCTTCTTTCTTTTTCTTACTTCTTTTTAATTTATTTTTTCTTCTTCCCCCTTTTAATTTTTTTGCCACTTTGTTTTTTCTCCCTTATTTTACTCCATATATAATTTTGTTTCCCCCTCTTTTTTTCTTTTGCCTTCTATTTCTTGTCAGTTTTTCTCTTACCTTTACCTAATTCTGTAAACACTGTTCTACTCCCCAAAAGAATCCTTTATCACTTCTCTCTCCTTCTCATATTATATAGTTTAAGGCTTCAAATTTTTCCTTTTGCATTCCCCCATTCCCAAATCCTGTATCTGTAATAGTATAACCACAAGCTTTGTTAATTTTTGATAGTTAACTCTATAAATTACTGCTGAATTGTTTTCTACCATTAATGGAGATATAGCTGTTGCATTTAGTGCATATTATCTGTAAGTCAATGCCTAGGTTGTCTTAATGTTTGCACCATAGTTGTGGATATCTTCTCTAGGGTTAAGCGTGGTATATAATTGGTTCTTATGGTATGTTAAAACCCAATTTGTTTTGGATAATACTATTGTAACTAATTTTCTTGATATTACCAGAGTTTCATAATTGTCACTATTTCTTGTATGCCAAAACTTTGTGACGCTAACAGTATTAGAGTAGATTCTCAGAGAATTTGATTGTTGGGCTAATTACACTGCAGCTTCTTCCCCCAAACGTGGTCAGATCTTAGGACTGAGGCAAAGAACTATAGTAAGCCATGCCCAAAGTACATCACTGAAAAGCAGCTAAAGAGATATCTATACCAGGAACAAAGCCTTTACACTATAATCACCCACAAACCTTGTCAAATGTGTGTATGTACAAACCTTGTCAAATGTGTGTATGTACATAACTAACAACCTAAATGGTCCAACATTTCACCTAGCTCATTGTAATTTTTGTCCTTATTCCTCTGCAGGTATGGTGGGGGTTTTTGTTTTCTTTGGGTGCTGGGAATCAAACCCAGGACCGTGCACTTGCTAGTCAAGCGTGCTACCACTTGAGCTAAATCCCCAGTCCCAAGTTTGGTGTTTTTACCTCCCTCTGACTTCTTTCCAAATTGTCTCCTATTTTTTCAGTTTGACTATGAGATGCCCAGGTGTAGGTTTTTTGGTATTTATCCCGCTTGGAGATTCATGGATCTGTGGTGGGTGCATGATACTGATTTTGGAAAATTCTCAGTCCTTATTTCGAGTATTTGTTCTGTTCTCTATTTCTTCTCCTTCAGATATTCCAAGTACTCCTATTTTGCAATTTCTCAAGTTGTCCACAGTTCTTGGATTTTGGCTTTTGTTTTGTCTTTTGTGTTGTTCTTTGATCTCTGTCTATCAGTTTGGGTCATCATGATAGTAGTCACAAATAGTATTTGGTGCTTTCTAAGTCCAAAGCGCTACTGTAAGCATCTTTTATGAGCTATCTCATTTGTTTTTCATAACAGCCCCTATTAATTAGTTGCTATTATCATTGTCATTTTATAGAAGAGAAACTTGAGGTTTGGAAATTGCCTAAAGTCCACAAGAATTTGAACTCAGAGCATCTGACTTGGATTTTAATACTTTTTAAGATTCACTTATTTTGTTAGGATATAGCTAACGAGTAAAAATTGCATATGTGTATTTACACTGTACAATATGATATTTTGATGTATGTCTACACTGTGAAACAGTTAAATCAAGTTAACTAACATTTTCATTACCCTACATACTTAACATTTTTTTTTATGTCATAATAACATTTAAGGTCTCTTAGCAGTCACCATAATGTACAAAAGATATTGATCGGCTTTAAATTTCATGAGATTTCAAAAGATATCTCTGGTTTAAAAACATGCAAAATCATTACCACATGCTTTTGCTTTTATTATTTATTTATTTGTTTTCCTGGTGCTGAGGGTCATACCACCTGCTTTTAATAGGGACTAGATAAATACTCTAGTTCGCTCTAATAACTCTATGGCTTTTTATTGTATTGCTTTTGTTTTTTGCAAAAATGCCACCAAATATCATTTTAATTCTTTGTGTCTTGACTCATCTGGGTAAAGAGTGTGTTTTAATCTTGTTAAAGCATTATTTTTCCTCACGAATTTAAATCAGCATTTTAAAAATACTTTTGGTCTGGAATTGCTTAGCATCTTTAAGACTACGGCCTAGGCCAGGGCTATAGGTCAGTGGTACAGCACATGCTTAGCCTGCAAAGATTCTGGGTTCAATTCCCAGAATAAAGAAAAAACAGCTTAAAAGGCAACACAGACAATTTCTCAAGAGCTAAGGGAATGGTCCCACTACTGCCAGGGCCCTCATTCCCTTGCTTGTCTTTCTTTAATGGTAGAGTGGCCCACAATTAAAGAAAGAAATGGTGGTAGCTCATTTATAAAGCAGTTAGTTACATTTATGAAGACTCCAAAATGGGCTTTCATGCTCACAAAGAGGAAATGGTTCTTTGGAGAATAACGGTTGATTACTTCTTCAATGAAAGCAAAGTTTTCCATTTCCACAAATAATTTTTAGACTGTTCATGAAATTTCTTTCAGTGCCTCGATATCTTGAAACTTCTCAGGGTAATTTCAAGGAAATTTAAGAGAAAGTACAAGGTCCCCAAAAATGTTCACTGGAAGCGCTATTGGAGGCAGAATATTCTCAGCAGGCAAGTCTGGAAAGGAGGAAACAGCCCCCGGGATGCTGTATAGATGGCGGAGGGTCAGTAGACACGAAGGCACAGAGTTCATGACCTTTCCTGCGGCTGCTCTTCCTCCTATCTTAGTTTGGGTATACACCCTCTGAGCCTTATTTTCCAAACCAGAGACAATGAGACGGGTTATGAATGGCACTAAAGAAAAGCAAAAGAAGATATGCCCCCTCACCTCCTCACCCTGAGGCAGGATAGGAGAACTAAGATAGGTAGAAAGGAGACAAGGAAAATAGTAATTTCAAAATTGTACTTTTAATAAAAACTACAGGTTCCACACAAGAACCCAGTCAAATTTTGTGATGTCCTTAAAGACACAATAGGCATGAGCCATTCTCTTTCACTTGTAAATGGCCCTTGGCCGTTCTCTTTAACCAAACCAATGGCCTACTGTAAAGTTTATCTCACAATAGATATGTTTGACATTTACTTAATAGTCTAAGCTCATGGTCCTTTAGTATGCCCAGAAATAGAATTCGTTAATTTCAACTTTGTTAGATTAAAAGAAAAAGAAAAATCTTTTGTGGAGGTTCTTATGTTTGTTATTTAGCTTAGTGATTTTTTTAAATCCTAACTGGTTCCAGAAAAGATTTCATCCAAGAGGAAGATAACATGCAGAAGTTGCTTAGTAAAGTGAAGAAAGAATCAGAACTTTGAATTCCTACCCAAGAAAATTGTAAAATCTCAATTAACTAGAAATGTATGTAATCTTTTTGAGAAGTGTAGTTAATTTATCAAATGACTGTCAGGAAGAAAGTATTTAGCATTGATCCATCCTGGTTGAGAATAATTCTGAACCCTATTAATTTCCTAAGTTATGATTCTTCCTAAAGAGAAACATTATTTAATCTTCACCAAAGAAAGAGTTTCAAGATATGACAGCGTCTCAGTGTTATCATTCTGAATTTTAGTTCTTATCGGTACTTCTTAATTTCTCACATAAGGGGACATCAACCATTTGACTAGTTTTGTTACCAGAGGGGACTGCTACGCCATCTAGTGTTTAAAACCAGCAATGCCGCTAAACGTGCTACCATGGTGGGATATCCTCCTACTCTCCAAATAAGCCCCACCCCCAAAGTCAAAGGGTTACAATGTAACCTGGTTGAGAAGTCCCTGTCTAGACAGAAAAAGATAAGGCTTAACCGGTCCCAAATCTAGAACACAGATGAGAAATACTTATTTCTGTGTTTAAATATGGTACTCGTGTATCTATTTCTTTTCAATATTTTCTTCTATTTTCATTATTTCTGTTTCTTTCATTTCATAATTTCTATTTCATTTTCATTTCATAAGAGCTTGTTTGATGACCTCTGAGTTTTCTTCTAGTTGTCCAAATGTATCATTCTATATAATTTTCAACATTTAATTATGTTTTGGCTTTCATTAATCGCCCCCCTTCTCTCTCTCTCTCTACCCCGATCTCATCACTAGATATGCTTCACTGATACCTAATACTATTTACAAAACACTTATGAAACTATTTCACGTTGAGCACTGTAACTACAAAGGCTGTAAATCTAAAGAAGTTGTTTTACCAAAAAGTTCAAGTACAAATATTAGAGTCCTTAATGTGCATGGATCTGTTTCCTCCATCAGGGACTTAGGAAGGAAGCTACAGCCTTGGCCACACTCCAGACGCATGGAGTGCATACTAGACTGGCTGTTTTCAACACTGTGGCACTACCACCCTTTCTAAAGTTTCCTCTTTCAAGAACTATACTCTCCAGAACCTTCTTCCCTATGTAGTTCTTGGTTTAAATTTGCTAGTAAGAGGAACTAGAATAAAGTTTGGAAGGTGACAGTGAGGAGAGGACATTATTCTTGGGAGGTGTCAGCCTGTTTTCTGTTGCTGTAATAAAATACTTGAGACTGGATAATTTATAAAGAATAGAAGTTTGCTTGGCTCATATTTTCAGAGGATGAGCAATCTGAGAGTGTGGCACCAACATCTTCTCAGTACCTGGCAAGGGCCACTTTGCTGTATCAAAACATGGCAGAGGGCACATGGTGAGGCACAGCAAGCACACTTGCTCCCATCTTCCTTCCTTTTCTTACATGACAGCTAATGCTATCGTGGAAGATCATGTTCTCCAATGCTGTCTTCAGTTATGGCCAAGAAAATGGAAAACAAAGACTTCTTAGAGTGGAGAACCAAGAGTAGTTTAGACAGCTCTAGAGAGTGATGTTCCTGGAACAGAATCAAAAACTAATTAGGTAATATATCCTATCCCTAGAGTAGAGAGAATGTGAAGGCATTGCCCAAAAGGATTTCAAAATTTCTATGGAACAGCAACTCTGCATGCCTTCCATTCGTATCCCTTGTGAATAGCAGTGTTTGCCGTAGTTATTCTATCCATGTTCTGACACTAGAAGGTGGAGGTGCTGGGACAGATAACTTGTTTTTTAGTGCATACACCTCAAATCAAGCAGAGTGGTAGTGGGATCTGGTATATATTGTGAGACTGTGGCCCTGACACAATGTTTGGATGAGAGTTTGGGGGTGTTCTTGTTAGGGTTTAGATGTAAAGTGTCCCCCCTCTGCCCAGAGTTGCATATGTGTAGAGGTGGGGCTTTGGCAGGTGATTGGGACATGGAGTAGTCTAATGTCATCAATGGGTTAATCCATTGATGAGATTATAATTTGATGGAATTATTGGGAAGTGATGGAAATTTATAAGAAGAGGCTTAGTTGAAGGGAATGGATCATGTGGGTTGTGACTTTGAGGACTGTATCAAGCCAATTCCTCTCAAGTTTTCTGGTTCTTTTCCTCTCCTTGCTTCCTGGCTGCCACGAAATGAGCAAGTTTTATCCACTATGTCCTTCCACTGTGATGTTTCTGCCTCACCACAGGCTGAGAGCAACAAAACCAGCTGACCATGGATGAAACGTCTAAAATCATGAATCAAAATAAATCTTTCCTCCTTTAAATTGTTATACTCAGGTATTTTGGTAGTGGAAATGGAAAGCTAACTAATACAGGGAGTGATTTATGAATGAATGTGAATGAATCATTTGTGACCAAGAGAAAGAAATCTGTTAGGTTGTGTTTTTGTTTGATAATTCTTCTTTTCCTTCTTTTGCTATGATTCACCTTGGGTGGAGTATACCTTTGTCTCAGCCACTTTCTTATCACTGGGACAAAATACCCAACACCAACAATTTAAAAGGAGAAGTTTATTTTGGCTCATGCCTTCAGTCCACGGTCAGCTGGCTCCAGGGCAGGAAGGGCGCGGTGGAAGGGGCTGGTGGAGGAAGGCTGCGCATGTCAAGGTGGAAACAGAGTGAAGGGAGGAGCCGGGGAGGGACATACGCCCTTCCAAGTTCCGACCAGGCCCATCTCCTAAGAGCACATTTAACTACTGAGCTTATAGCGGATGGTTCTACTGGTGAGCATAGTACTTTCTTCACATGCGAGGCTTCCAGGAGGGCAGCCCAGATCTAACCGTAGCGACCCTTCCTTTTCACTCTCCATTTCTTCCTTGAAGTTGTTTATGTCAGCTATTTGGTCATGGCAACAAAAACCTGATTAATATAAGAAGTTTCTTTCTTTCTTTTTTTTTTATTTGGTGCTGGGAATCGGACTCAGGGCCTTGTGCTTGCAAGGCAAGCGCTCTACCACTGAGCCAAATCTCCAACCCCAAGACGTTTGTTTTTTAAATCATAAACAATGATTTTCTGAAGCATGGTTAGAGAAAAATTTGAATAAAAAACTCTAATATTTTGTATTTTTTTCCTTAAATCACTGTCATTTCTGAATTGGTTGGTTTCTACAAGTAAAAATGCTTGTAAAATTATAACCATCCTCACACGAGGCAGGTCAGCACAGATGAACTTATTCATACAAATTACAGTGATTCGCTTGCTTGAATTTCTAGGATTTAACTTTTGCATCATGTTTAGAGTTCGCTTTGAGATACCTCGGAGAGTAATTCTCTAAAGAAGATTTGTGCTTCCGTACAAAATATAGATATGAGATTATTAGAGGTTTAAAAATATGTTTTTGCAAATTGCTTGTCTCCGTCTCTTGGCTAATTTATCATCAGTGCTAAGTGGATGTGGAGACAATTTAATGAAGACAACTTACCACAGACTTAGGGGAAAAATAAATTTGATCCTGGAGCATCACAAATTATAGAATTTCTGAAACGAAAAGGATGCAGGAAGGTCATCTGGCGCGGCCTCCTTCATTCAGACAGGTTTGCCCCACTCATTACAGCTGGGTGAGAGTCAGCCCTAATTCCGAAGACATTCTGGAAGAAGATCTCACCGGCTGTCCCATTACCGCTAATGTGAACTATCCATCATGTGTGGAGAATCTGTCTGGAAGACATCTAATTTCCGCATGGTGGAGTTTATTCCCATTTCCTTTAAATGAGCCTTCATTGATGACCCTAAAGATTTCTGTTAACCAGCCTCTTTAGAGAGACAAGATTGAAGGAGATAGTAACGCCTATAAGGCTCTTGGAATGGAGTCTGGCACATAAAGTGCTCTCAAAGTACTTCAGCTGCCATTATAATAATTATCGGGACCGTTATTATGAAGAGATATGTTAAATGCTTTGCGTATCTGGCGATTAAAAGAATCACATAATTTGAGGATTAGCAGCTCTCACTGTCCCGTGGTAGTCGATTTGGGTGCGGTGTGCTAAGGCTACATCTTGGGTCAGTGGAAAGGAGCACGTGACTAATGATTGAAATGAATGAGCGTGGGGGACATGGGAGGAGTGACACACGAGGCCAACGTTTGCATCCCTGTATTGTTAACTGTAAGTTCTTTGAGGGAAGGGGCCCTGTCTTACCATTCTGGGGTCTCTAGGTCTTAGCACAGTGTCTAGCACCGAAAGATTCAAGACACAGTTAATAATTGAATGTCGATTAGTTTTTAAGAAATCACTCAAGGCAGGCTTGGGGCTACATACCTGTAATTCCAGCACTCTGGGAGATCGAGGCAGCAAGATCAAAAGTTCAAGCTCAGCTTAGGCAACTTAGCAACTTAGTGAGACCCTGTCTCAAAATTAAATAAAAAGTGTGTGTGGGGGTGGGGGACTGGGGATGTGGCTGAGTGCGAAGGCCCTGGCTTCAGTCCCTAACATACAAATGTTATAGCTGCTTGCCAGTATGGCGGTATAATTTTTAAAAAATTGTCCTTGAACTACTGCTATTTCTCAGGTCAATTCTTTCTTTTCCACCCTTCCCATTCTCTTTTATTTGCCCAGAGAGGTCGCTGTGATCCCCTGCTAAGGTATTCCAAGTTCATCCAGGCTATTTGTGAGTTACAAAAGCCAGAAGGAAACCTTGTGTCTTGTAACAACCTTGAGCGTTGTGATGAGTTCTGATATTTCATGCTCCCTGCTGATGCTTCCTGGCATCACACTGGCTTCTTCCGTGAAGAATGGCAGAGATCAAAGTCTCGGGAGGGGTTAGTCCACGCACCCACTTGGAAACTCCACACAGCATTTCGCCTTGATGAGGGTCATTGACTGCTTTCCTTGTTGAGCTCTAAAGTGCTTGACAGAGGACTTGGTAATCTCTAGCTCTCAGAAGGAGGAGTCCTAAGGGCTGAGAAAAGAAAGTCCGAGGGATGGAGTAAGGAATAGGCTCAGTTTTGGCTCCCACGGTCTCTGCTATTCAGCAGCCATCTGAGTCACACTGTTAAACCCATCTGTTTACATGAAGTTGAATATGGGAGAAGGTGGAGAAAGGAGGGAAAAAAAATCTCTTTTTGGTTCTCTTAGAGCAGGTGCCATGCTATTATTCCCCCTCCCACTTCCATCTTTTTTGTTGCCCAAATCATGCCCTGCAAGATTTATTTTTCTAAGAATGAGGGAAGAGGGTGAAGAGAGTGGACTGCAGCAGAGAGAAAGGATCACACCGTGGGGTGAAAATTTTGCATTTAATGAGGTAAATGGGCGAAGACCTGGTTTTGTTCCATTTCTCTTAGGTTAGATGGAATTTTAGGAGTAGATGACTTCTCTCCGACTTTTCCCTATTATTTTGTGCTTTTAGTTTTTTTCTAACCTGATTTTTCAGAAAAGCAGGATTCAGGAGATGAAAGTGGTAGATAAAACAGAGTAGTTTATTTGGGAGATTCCCATTTCCTTCTGAGAACAGATGACCTTTCTCCTGGCGGCTGCCGATGCCGTAGGATGACTGGGGAATCCGTCAGTCTTTGGGCTGGATGGGCTGCTCCTGGGCAGTGTGGCCAAACAGTCCAGTGGGCTTTTGGAGCTCCCTCTTCCCCCCGCTGTGCCTCTGGCCAGGGACATTGGCCCAGGGCAGAAGGGCTCAGGCGGACTGAATGAGCAGCGAGCACAGAGCTTCGTGTCTAGTTCTCAGAATCCAGTACTCAATTATTCGACATCATCAAACTCAACCTCTTATGTTGACAAAAATGCATCTTCTCTGTAATTTTTCATCTTTTAAATGAAGAGACAACTATGGTGGCATTTGTTCCTGCGGCTTGGCCCTTCTCATTTTAGGAGGATATGTGGTACTCTCTGAGCTGGGAAGGCAGAGGGGACAATGGAGCTAACCTCAGGGAGCGCACGGCCGGCCTTCCCCCACAGCTCTCCTTTCCCCCAGTGAGAGTGCGAGGCGGCTTAGAGACCAGGCCTTGTGCTCATGTTAGTGTCAGGTCGTGAATTCACTGGCAGCGTTTTACTTAATATTTATAAACATTTGCTAAACTAATAAGAGATCATTCTTGCTCTGCTGTGTCACCTTTCCACCCAAAGAAAAGGACTTCATTTTGTTTATTTGGCAAAAAAAAAAAGAAAAAAAAAAGCCAGAAAATTTTGCTGTGGAAAGAACAGAGGTACAATTTCTCAGGTGGCACCATCCCTGGAACTGTTAGACTAAGCAATAGTCTTAAAGTAAAAACTGTGATGCATGTCACCAGTGCTTTGTTAGCAAACAAAATGAAGTCCTTTTCTTTGGGTGGAAAGGTGACACAACAAAGCAAGAGTCAGCCTGGCCTAAACAGTCAGGTGCCCAGATTCCCTAAGCAGGACGCTTAGATTCGGATCCTGGCTCCATTCTCCCTGTGATCTCAAGCAAGCTACTTCTCTGGGCTGTGACACCCTCTTCTGCACAAGGGGATGATAACGATGCCAGCATTGTGGGAGTTAAAGGAGACCTTACACATGGTAAGTGCTGTCTGAACTTGTTAAATAAGTAAACCTCTCTTTGGATTATCTGTCAGCCTCGGACGCGCACTCTTATCATTTACCATGCTGGTCGGGTAGGACTGGCTAGAGAATACATGGGGACTAATGCAAAATGAAAGCAGAAGGCCCCTCCTTCAAAAGACGCTAAGAATTTTGAGATGGCAACAGCAGGGCATGAAATTAAATGTGGGCCCCTCGTGCACCTGTGCAGGACACACACCTATGGAGCTAATGCCGGGGGAAGGAGTAAGACTTGATTCACCCGCAAGGACTGCGCTGGATTGGTTTCTGGAACGGCAGTGGGAGACTAACTCAGAAATCTTTGATCATTTCACCCGAAAGTGTGGCAAGGTGGTTTGTACTGAATTTTTAAAAAATATAAACCAAATGACATATATGTATAGGTGTCAGCTTTCTACAAAGATTCCTTTGAAGCAGGTAGCAGAGTCTTTTCTGTGAATGGTAATGGATCCAGTTTTCATTCCCTTCCCAAGACTTGGCAGTTTTATCCTGCACTTCTTCCAAAAGCCGCCTGTGTAGAGTCAGTAATGAGGTGTCAGGGAATCATGAGTCGTTGGGTGACGGCATGTTTGCCGTGCTTACTGTTAACGTGGCTTCATGCAGAGAACTGAAATGACACAGATGATTCATTTACACATTTATTTTCTATCTCACTTATTCTGCCAGACTGAAATGGAGAAACGATGCCAGCAATTCCATAGACATTTTGACATAAAGTAAACAAGTATTTCGATGTTGAACAGTTGTACAGAGTACTACATGCGTATCAGTATGCTGATTGGTGCAACAATATTGAGTTGATCAGCAAAACTATTAACATGAAATTACGTTTTCTTTTAATGGATTTAAAATGCAGCAAATATGGGGACACTGATACAGACACCATTAAATGGGAGAGAAAGGCATTGTATTAACGGTACAGGATGGACAACTAAACAAACAGAATGTGCTAAATTAGCTCCCCTTGACAAAACTTAAATCAAAGTTTTGTTTGCAAATATAATAAAAAAGCAGGTGGAAGCAGATAGATGAAGACTAGACAAGACTCAACCACTTATGCATATGCTTTAGCTTATATTAACAAGCTGTATTAAATGGATTTCGACACGGTATAAGATGAAAGGCTAATGCTGTTATGTGTGTGGAGGAGACAGGATAACTCAACTGAAACATCTTAAAAAATAAAATACTGATTGTGCTTCTTTTTCCCTGCAGCATTTAGAGCATTCATAGACTAGTATGAAAACTCTCTAAAACATTGATGTTAAGAAAAGTGGATGATGCTTCGTGCCACTGTACCTATAAACAATACCATGTATAACTTAGAAATAGGAAGCTTTTTTATTTAATGCATATCTATCTATATAGTGTAGTTTTAGGAACGATTAGTTTAATGTTTAATGTCTGATACTTTACTCCTCAGGTTTTAAAAATAGTTTTGAGTATTTGTAATTTGGGAGATGCTGGGAACTTAACAGAAACAAAATCTATACAAGAAAAAAGAATAGGTTGTATATGAATCTGCTTTATAGAGAAATCATCCATGATTATTCCCAACAAAGATTTTGTAGGCATTAATGACTGACACTACGAAATACCTTCACTACACATTTTCAGAAAGTTACCCTGTGACTCTTCACAGAGTGTCCTGAGTTTAGCAATAAGCTTTTAATTGTAGCATTAATGTTGAATTAGTGAGTTTTGAAAGTCTGACAAAATTTAAAAAATATGACTCTACTAAACAGAAAAAGCAGTAGATATTTCAGGCTTCCCCCCCAACCCTAAGCCCAGGCATGCCTGTATGTACGCACACGAACACTTATGGCCTCCCCCAAATTAATAACTTTCAAAAAATAAATGCTAGAAATTCTTTCTTTCCCCTCTCCTCACGTCTCCTCTCCTCCCTCTTTCCTTTCCTGCCCTTTTTCCTTCCTTTTTCCCTCCCTCCCGCCCTTCATCCTTTCTTTCCCTCCCTCCATTTCTCCCTCTCCTCCCACTTCCAAATACTGGCCTTTGAAAGCCCACATATGTTCATTTTGTGGTTAGCCAATTTTTATTTTCAGTGCTGGGAACTGAACCCAGGGCCTCACACATGCTGGGCAGGGCTCTATCACTGAGCTACACCCTCAGTCCTCAACTTTAACTTTTGGACGCCAAAAAATAAATGTATTTTAAAATACTGGACCTTAATAGGTCACTTCTGAGGAATGTTTGTTATTTGACTGGTGAAAACAGCTAATGTCAGACAGATAAAAATTCACCATGGTATCTCTCCTTTATACTATGTGTAATCGTGGTGGGAAAAAACTATTCGAGTCAGGCCTGCTTTGGCAACAGAAAATTTAGAAAATTACATGGGAAATCGGTACATATTTCTCTTTAGTTTGTTAGTAGGCAACACTTTTAAACTGAATTACTTATTATATTTTGACTACATAGACATGACATAGAGATTTTTATTATAAGCCTGAAAAACCAGTTAAAAAATACTACTTCAGTATTTATGGTAAAGAATGCACAGATTGAAACGATTCACTTGGTGAGCCATTTTAACTAACAGCATTATTGCACTGCCGTGGGCCTTTTTGGACTAGATATTAAGTAAGCAGTTTACAGTCATCTTTGTACCATGGTCTATGTATGTGACACCATAACATCAGGTGTTGGCATAGTAAGATAAGACAATCACAACGGCAACTTTTAAATGCAGCAGACAGGACAGTCGACATGAGTTTTCATAGAAGCTGTACAGAGACACATATAAATACATTTAGTGAGCTGGCTGGGCAGCATAATGCTTTATCAGAGTATTATTTAATAAACTAGAAACTTTGTTTTGAGAAAAACAGAGGAATACAGTATTTATTAGGCTATAACTAGTAATAAGATTTAAACTATCATGCAATTATGATTTAGAACATGGATTATTCTTTAAGCATCATAAGTTGACCTTTGAAAGCCCAAACTAAGTAATGTGTTTTACTAAAGTTTTCATAAAATTTCAGTGCAACTTCCCCAAACAAAACAAAACAATAAAACTCCCATCCAAATGACCACAAAATAACCAACCAAAAACCTTATTAAAATTAAAGCATTATTTTCAGTTTACCAATGATTACTACTGGAACTCCTAAAGGTGAAGTTTTAATGTAGCATGGAAATTCCTTTGTAGAGTCGATAGAAGAATTTTAAAGTCACTCGCTTTTAATGTCAGAATTCACCTCTCGCCCTTGCTCCACAGAGCCACCCACTTTGGCTGGAGCGGCCTTTGGTCATCACCCAGCCGCACTGATTTCATAGGACAAAAAGAAAGCATCTAAACTGTAGGACCCGGCCTTTTAAATAAGTTGAAATTAAAAATGAGCTTCCATCACTATTATCTTTCTTGATCAATACAATTGATATTAAAATAAAGTAAAACAAATAGTCTCTGATGAAATCTATACTGATGATAATCTATATTTTAGATTTTCAAATCAAAATTTCATGAAGTAAATATTTTTAACACCAAAATCTTTTATTTTCATATTGTAGTTTGTTCTGGAAAATAGTCAATCATGGTAAATCTGGAACCAAATTTGTTATGAATTACTTTATAAAATGTATCCATAGTTTTACAAACATTTAAAGCACAAATATGGACCAGTATGTTGATTATTCACATAATGATGAAGAAAGTTTAAATTTGTGGTAATATGAGGGTGTAAAAGACTCTTCAAATAGATAGCATATCTAAACTCTTAATAATTGTAGGAAGCTATTTTCCTCTTGAAGAAATTGGTATTTGTCTATTAAACATTAAAAACTTAAGGCAATTAGGTAAAAAATTGCACTATCTCATTTTTTTGTAGCGTATTTTTCAAAGTAATAGCATTCTCTTCAAACCCACATAGGTGTATACATATGTAAATAAAATGCCCTCTATTTTATATAACAGTGGGTTATCTTCACGCACATTAAATTTTTTTTTTTTTTTTTTTTTTTTACTTTTTAGGAGGCCACAGAAGAATCTGAGAAGACTAAGTAATTAGAACTCAAATGTAAGTTGAATTATTTCTTTTGGAATACTTTTTTGATTTTTTAAATATCTCCTATTTGTAAGGCATTGTACGAGTTGTTTTTTTATACCATTTCATTTAAGTTATAATAATACTTTAAAAAGTACTCATATTTATAATAAAATGAGAAATACTAATTTCTGATGGTCACCTAAAATGTTTTTACATAAAATAATTTAAAAATTCTAAAAAAAATTCTAATCCAAATATGAATTATTTATAATTAGATATATAGCAAAGTATGACTTTTCAGTATGGCTTTCTCTTTTCTCCTAATATCTTTTGCTAAAGTTTTGTTTAAATGGCTATTAAACTTTGGCCCAGAGCCATATAAAAACTACCAGGAAAGTATCAGTTTTCTCTGGTTAAAATATTTGTTAGCACTGAAAATGAAAAGGGTGATATTGGTATTTTTTTTTTAACATACTGTTCTGGAACCAGACATACTAATTGGTTACACACACACATTTAGTAGAAAGCTTCCATTTAGGATGATGCCTCATGATACATTAGTGAGTTGGGTACCACCTTTTTTATCAACTCAACCATTTACCTTTGAAGTTCAAGAACATATGAGGGGCTTAAATAACACTGTGTTTTTGGGCTGAGCTACTATGTAGCTCAGTAGTAGTAGCACAGTAGTAGAGTGTGTGCTTAGCATTTGAGAGGTCCTGGGTTTGATTCCTAGAACCACTAATATGAAACAAAAACAATGCAAGTGTTCTTTTTCTGTTAACCATGAAGGAAAACACTGGGTCATTATTTTGTTGGGCAAGTCGTGTTATTCTACTGTATGGAGACATTTCCTTTTTCTTTAGGCATCTCTGTATTTTCTGACCTCCTGGACATCTTTTCTTTGGCTTTGGGGTTCGCCCAGTTAGCACTGTCTTTGACTTGGTACCTGATGTTTCCCAAGCAGCAGACCCTAGGGAAGGATTGTTGGTGTGCACTGCAGACAGAAGAAGAGTAAAACATCTCTGAGTAAGATCTGAGATTTGATCACAAGAATCTCTTTTCAAACTAGGAGGGCAAATTTCGGGGAGATAGAAGGGAATGAGAAGGTCAAATAATGTCCACATTTCCATTTTTCTTCAGGGCGCACTGGGTAATGTTAGTAAGTTTCCCAATAATTTTCTCCCTTAAGCTCTTTTTTTTTCTTAAGCTCTTTCTTTCTTTCTTCTTTCTTTCTTTCTTCCTTCCTTTCTTTCTTTCTTTTTTTTAGCTCTTTCTTTCACTTACTTCATCAGGCAAAATGGAGCAAGTGAACAAATATAAGCAATTGTATAAAACAGAAAATATTTTTGATTGAAAACAAGGTGCTAAGAGTAGACATAGCCATTTTGTAGTTAAATTAAAGGTTATTTATTAAAAATGCTTTAGTGTGCTAAGGGTACCTCATATTTGCTTAATAAACCCTTTTTATCCATCCACTTTTGAATTTTTGATGGTTTAATATCATACTTCTTTAAAATTGCATACATTTGGAACTTGGCTATTGTGTGCCAAATCCAGTCTTTACAAATGCCTGTTTTTCTCTCCTTAGTTTTTGAACTAAATAAAAAACATTGCCAATTCTTTAATGAGACTTTTATAACACATACATTTTTGTTAATTACAGTGATAACATTTGGTTGGATATGTAATTTGGGCAATATTAGTACACATTTCTTTTTTGTATATTTGTTTTCCTTTAAAAAAAAATCCTCGTAATTTCAATTAAATATTACGATTTGAGTATAATTTGCAGGTTAACAACATAGCCTAACCTGTATACTGCAAATAAGAATGTTAGAAGCATCTTCTAAAGACGGGCTAGAAATTTGGCTGTAGAAGAATTTCCATCCAGCACCCACAGATGTCTGTGGGGAGTTTTAAAACACCTTTCTAGGAGTATTCTGAAAGTACAATGCAGAGTATAGCCACAGTTTGATCAGACATTTGGAAATAAGAAAAAGAAAAATGAGGTGTGATTACTGAAAAATATGTGCCCAAATTGTAGTTGGTTTATTTTTTTGTTTGTTTAAATGCAGAAAAAATAACTATATGAACTAGTCAGTCATATCATTTCCCAGAATTATCCACATAAACTTCATTGCTCAGATTAAGATTCAGCTTTTAGCAGATGAACAGATTGCGATGGCTTCGATCACAGCACACAGGCTACGATTTAAAAAAATCAAACAGAACTGTTAAAAATAATTTTCTTATACATAGTTTTTGGCCAGAATCTTATTTTCTTTTGCTGAAGTTGGAAATGTCTTCGTGGAAGTACACTGTCACTGAATTCCAGACAGCTGCTGTAATTTTGAGGCTGGATGTTCAGAAATTATGTGCTAGAAATCCCAGACTATAGATAAAGGAATGAAAATAAGCAACTTGGGTCTCAGAAAGAAAAGAGGATTATAGAAATTCTCAGATAACAAACTCAGACATACTGTCATACTATTTTTAGTTCATCCTGTGGAATTCACTGAGGAATACAAAAATCACTTAATTATGAAATCTCTGCTAGACTTTGAACTTGATGGAATGAGCCACATGTAAATTAATTTCTGGCACATAGTAAAAACTCAAGTTTTTATTGCTCATCAACAGCAATCTGGTAATATCTGTATGATGATAAATAATTTCTTTACCAGAGAAAGTAAAGTAGAAATTATGGCCTCAATACTTATTTTATGTGAATAATATTAAGTCTAAATTTTATACAAGTATATATGTACACTGAGTACGAATTTCCCTTTTTTAAAATACACTAATTTACTTACATTTTTCTTCGTCGTTCTCTTTTTTTGTACTTGTATCTTTTGCTGGTTTTGAGATGACTTATTACACCTTCCTGTATTTATTTGTACATTTATAGGTTAAAATCCTTTTAGACTTAAAGAAGAGATTATGAGTTGAAGGAAATGGTAAAAATGGATTTATAGAAGTAAGTCAGGCAGTTTTAAAAAAGGCAAGTAGAAGAAATGGTTATTTCCACTAACGGATAGCAATATATCACAGTAAGTGTTAGAATGGAAACTATATAGGATATTCAGCAAGATTTTGGAGTTGGGACCTTTTCTCTTTCTTAGCAGGAATTGTCCTTTAAATATCTTCATTTCTATTTAGATTTTGTAGTTTTGTGTTTCTTTCTCCTTGTTTAGGAGGAAGATATTGCAGCGGCACAATTATGTACATATATATATTATTTTTTTCCAAATCCATATAGACCTAGTAAATAAATCTCTTGAGTCAAGCTAAGTGATTTTTGGATATTGAAGAGATAAGCAGAAGACAATGATATGTCCCTAAGATATTATTTATAAATAAAAGGAAGAAAAAACACTAAAATGCTTCAGTTGTGATCATTTAACTATCAGAATTGCAAAGATACTTTAGTCTTTTCCATTAGTATTAAATTTTACTCTAGCTATCTGTGATAGACTATTATTAGCTATTCTGACAAGCAATATTTCTAATTGAAATTTTTTTTTTTTGCTTTTTTTCTGGTGCTGGACATGGAACCCACAACCTCGTGCACATTAGGCAAGTGCTCTACCACTGAGCTACAGTCTTAGCCCTGAAAAATTACTGAATTTATAGGTAACAGAAGTGAGGTTATGAGTTGCCTTTCTTCTGTTACCTGATAAATTCAGTAATTTTTCAGGGCTAGGAATGTAGCTCAGTGGTAGTAACCTCAATCAGTCAAACTAACCATTTACTATTTCAAGCAGGAAAACTAAACTGTGATTCAAAATTAATTATGTATCAGGCTTAATGCCATTCATCGATTTCTTAGGAAAAAAAATTCTTTGGAAAATAATATCATTTTTGCCTGTCATATGCTGCCCTGGTTTGGTCATTGAGTGATTTTTAAAAAAAGTTTTCCATCCTTAAAAGTGACTTTTTCCAGTAAATGTAACCATCCTCAGTTTAGTATTAATGGGCTGCCATGCAGCAAGCTCCAAGAGAGTAGGAGAGTTGTATCCTAGCACTAAGTAATAGTGCCTGGTATTGAGTAGAAGGATGCTCAGTAGTGTTTGCTGAATGCATGAGTAGTGAAATTAGACATTATTTTTGAAGTTAGATGTAATTCTGAAGTTCTATTGGCTTTTGTTTCAGGTCACATGGCTAGCTGCAGCGTTTTGCCTGATGTTATATGTCAGATCACATCATGAATGATGAGTTCTCTTCAGCCAAGGGAGTGTACCTTCTGGCCAGATTCTGAATTGGCAAACACATATGCTAAACATGGCCTGTGCCAATTATCTCAGTTTATTTTCATTTGTCATGGCCTCCTGATACTTTATATAAACTACATGGCTATAAATGTACCTCTTGTTTTAGTTACATAATTTCAGATACTAATAGAATAAAACCCCTTAATTAAACATACTTTCTGGTGATACGTTGGAATGCTAGACTTTGAGCCAGATGACTTGGCCGAGGCCAAGCTCCACTGTTCACCAATGATTTGTGTGAACCTGAACAAGGAACAAAACCTATTTTGTTCTTTATTAATAATTCAGAAGACTATTGTGAGAGAAGAAAGCATAAAGTATTCCATATACAAATGTTTTAATTTTTTTTTGCTATTTAAATATCAAGAGTAAGTTGTTGAATTTTTGGTTTCTCTTGGCCAGTGTCTACATGACAGTGAGACTGTTAACAACAAAAATCTAATAGGAATAGACACTTGCCCCATATTCTCTTTATTACTAAATTTCAACATACCAGGATAATGCTTGATCACATGTTTACTTCAAAGCAGTTGGTTGTGCCAGAAATTTTTAATGAAATGTTTAGAGACTAATAAAGTTAAGTTCAGGAACTTACTTAGCTTGTCATGCTTGTGTGTGTGGACCTACCTGAGTGAGACATACTCTGATGCACCCACGTCAATCCTCTTATATTGGTTGCAGTCTTTGAGCTAAAATAATCTTGTGGCAATTTGCGCTGGTTGTGAAGAAAGCTAAAAGAATCAGATTAGTCATGCATAGACTATGCAATTTTGAGGTCATTTAGATAGTCTTTACTTGTTGACGTTTGTCTCTGGACAATGAGCTAGGTAATAATGAATGAACTCTCTCAGCAGCAAAAACCTGCAGAAGTCTCAAGGCACCAATCTCTGTGTTCCTGCTATTCAGGTAATGATTTTCAAACTCTGGACGTATTTTTCAGGGGGTACAAAAGAGGTATTTGAAGTTATGAGAGTATCAATTTTACTAGTTGGTAAGCAATATAAAACACCATTTAAAATATTGATAGCAGGTATATCATGGAGTAAAATGCAGCATTGACACAAATTTTTAATGTAAAACATAAAATTTTAGAAGAACTGTGTGCTTGGTCGTTATTATTTCCAGATCTTTCTAGGCATGCATGTTTATCCTCAGAGGTATGTGCAATTCATTGGAAAGGTTTAGAAAGCACTGTAGAAATATACGCCAAGTGACCCTGGTCCCCAAACTGCCTCCCTGTGAAATACCACAGCCAAAGATTTTTTGTGAAAAGAAAACTTCCCTTGGATTCCCTTCCGTCCTTGCATCCATCCTTCCTTCCTCCCTTCCTTCCTCCCTTTCTTTCTTCCTAGCTGAGGCTTTTGGCCCACAAGAACTAAGAAATGAAGGATAATCTTTCCATAGGATGTTTTTGAAAATTCTTTAAAACTTTGAAACTAAAACCAAAACCTTAGATTGAAGGGGAAATAAATTTTAGGGAGAATGCTACTAAAGAGGAATGTCAATGATTCCTTGACAGGACATGGTTGCTGATATTCTGGAACAGGGTTTTCAGTAGAAGGCCTAACAGATACATGAAAGGTGGGGCATTAGTCAGCTGTGAGGGCAATAAGTCTACTTATGCAGCCAAATGAATTTAAAAAATTAAGATTCACTTGTAAGAGACAGAAAATAACTGCTTCATGAGGCTATGTAAAGAAATGATTTTCATAAATTATTTGCCATTCATCTAACAGCAGGTATAACTGCTTTGAAAAACTATATATAGAGAATTCAGACACTCTAGATTTACAAAACTGATCAACATTTAGTGTTAGACACTAAAATAAGTATGAGTAATGCAAATATCCATGATTAATGACCATAAACTCTTAAAAGTTATGTTTTGAAACAAACATGACAACTATTAAATTCTTAGCACAATGAAAAAAAAGAAATGTAAATTATTTTTAGCAGCAGGGCTGCCTAGAGTTCAACTAAGATCAAAACTTACTTGCTTATCTTGAGATTTAATGACCAGATTCTGTTAATAATGAAATAGTAAAGCCTTAAGGTAGATTCATTTTAAGTATTTGGACTAGGTTTCCTTTTAAAAATACAATAAAAATTAGAATAGCTTTCTCTTAAATAAAAAGCTGTGTTTTTAAGATGGTCCAGCATTTTCCTGACTCGTTCCCTGAACTGCATACGCACAGATGCAAAAGCACGTTACTAGGAGACTGGGAGGCAAAGCCTGGTTGTCCTGGCAGACAAGGAATCATGTTAACTGTACGTCCTAGGCCAGTTTAGAAATAATTTTGTTTTTGTTTTTATTTTGTATGAAACCGAGACCAAAAGAGGCTGTACAGGCTTCTCCAGGATCGCGTGTCTGCTAGCTTGCACCTATGTAAGCCCAGTCTTGGCTCCTGAGACTCAAGGGACAGTGGATTACCGGGGCTCCAACACAGACTTCCTCAACAGGACAACTGCCAGCCAGTGCCTTAAGGCCGCTGCATTTCAGCGTTTTCAGTAGAAAATGCTGGAAGAAGCTTTCACCAAGCATAGTCCTGACCACTTTCGGGGGAGGATGGGGCTTGGAAACCAAAGAGGGTGTTCTTATTTGCTGCCATTACTGAGGGTGCTACTGCCATTGGTGGCTTGGGCAAACTTTGCCTGCAAAAGGACCACTTCTTTCGGCAAGTGATGGTATTTTCCCAGCCTCCCACCCCATACTGAGAAATACTGAGTGACCCATTACCGGGTCTGGTCACTCACGCTGGAACCAATTCTATCTGTGAAGGGGGGTGGCAGTCTCATTTAAATGGCCCTACTTTAAGTTTAGTTTGTCAAAAGTTTTGTTATGGAATTCCCATTTTGACGTATCTGCATTCTTATTTCTAGATCTTTGGTTAGAAAAGCTTGCCTGGAATGTAAGAGGAAAATATCTTTGTACTTAGAGGACCAAAATACAGTTATTTTTAAAAAGAATGAATTTGCAAATATAGAGTGTCATTTTAAAAAAAACCTTTTTGTATGATATAACCTTTCGCATATTTTCAGTTTTTAAAAAATGCAATTACTGTAATAGGCTGTGGTGCGATATATAATTTATTAGCAAAATTTCAAATACTGTGATATCTGGTCATTAAATCTTGCTGATTTCCATGATTTATAAGTAAAATTACAAATGCCACAACTAAGCAGAAGCAAAAAAGAAACACGTACTCTATGAATTAGATCAGAAATGAATAAAAATACTGTATTCCTTTAAACAAATGTTCTTATAAGAGCTTTATAACCCAGAGCAAGATATGCGAGATGGTTAAGAAGAGGTTGCAATTTTGCAACAGGAAGTCTGTACTTCCAACAGGAAGTCTGTACCTCCAACAGGAAGTCTGTACCTCCAACAGGAAGTCTGTACCTCCAGGCAGTAGCTATGAAGGAAATACCTGTGTCTCAGAAACTTGTTTCCACATGTTCTTGACACTTTTGCATCCAGGCCCCATTATTTATAGTTATGCATTTTGCAAGCTCAAAAGCACCTCACTCCTTATAATTATGAATGCATGCAATGACATTTCATCCTTTCATGTGCAAATTCTAAAATTCATTGCAACAAAAATGCTAAAACTTGAAAATCTGCCTACGATTTGAAATGAAAGGATCAAAAATGTCAGACATTGCAGAGTACTGGTTCCTAATAGAGCTCTCTTTATTGGTTCACTGTTCTTCAGTTGTTTTTTGTTTGTTTGTTACAAAATGCAGTCTTGACTCTTTATTTAAACAGTACTTAAACTAAACTGTTCATGCCATGCAAAAATAACATTTTATGCACTTTTTATGGGGGGGGCTTCCCATGTTTTAGTTCACAGGCATTATTAGTCGCATTTTAAGAAACAAGTTTTTATTAGTAGTAGTAGTAGTATTGCTTTTGTAACTAGTCACATGCTGGTTTCACGTGTGGGACAAAAACCCGTGTCTCCTGGGTTGGAATGAATTTCTGGGGCGAACAAGTGGTTCTCCATCTTGCACCCTTCCTGACTACTGTCCTTTTGTACTTCACCCACAGCACGGTAAATGTCTTGCCTACAATTGTGACCTGTGTTCTGGGGGGAGGAAGAACCCACACAGCCCTCTTCTCTCAAAGGGTCTCTCACTTCACTGGGCTTTTCTGCAAAGCAGTTAGGGCTAGAGTCCGCCTGTTTGTCCGGTCTGGCCCCTTGGAGCTCCAAGAAGTCTTCGTCTTCACCGGTATCTATTTCAGTGAAGCTCCTCTTCTCTCTCGAAGAGAAAGGAAACAGTTTCTGCTTGGGAAATCGGGGGGACAGCCCTTTGGAAGGTCCCTGGCAGTGTGCTGAAACTTCAGCGCCCAGCAAGGGTCTATCTCCCTGGGGGAGAGTTTCTTCCAGGAGGATGGTACTGATGTGCTGCGGGGTGGTGAGCGAAAAGTCAGCTGTCGTCACAGGCAGTGGCCTGGCTGTGCTGGGCGGGGTCTGGGGTGCACCGCCTCTGTTTTCCTGGAAGTTCACTTTGAGGGATCTGGACTTTAGTGGGTTGCTCCCTTTCAGCGAACTCTTAGGGCTGCCAGTGGCGTTGTCAGAATGCAAAGGGCCGTGTAGTCCACACTGGGCACCACTGGCATCGAGGTTCACTGTTACGTCGATGGGGGGATATTCTAGAATGGCGTCCCTCGCATCCCGCCCTTTCTCTCTGCTTAGTGCAAGAAACGGAGGGCCCCTGGCTCTTTGGTGCTCTTCTGTCCCTGGGAGGTCAGTGGGGAACTTCATCTGCAGGTGAGATGCAGAGGGTGGTGGCAGAGGGGATCGCTCCGTCTCTGTGAAGTCGGTGGCACAGCTGGTGAAGCTGTCTATGCTGGAGGTGCTTTTCATGTCCACGATGACCTCGGTTTGTGCCACAGCCAGCTGCTCCTGCGGGCAGACTACTTCTTCCATTTCTATCTCTTCTTCATACACGGACGGCCTCTCAGGCTGTTCTTGGCAGTCCGGGTTCAGGTGGGAATGAGGCTGCGTCTTGGTGATTTCATTATACAGCATCTCCAGTTTCTGGGCACTCAGGTGCTGTGGGCTGGAGGAGGAAGTGTTGTTCAGCTGCTCGTGGGAGTCCTTCTGGCTAACCTCCTGGTACTTATTCTCGTAAGACTTGGTGGAGCTTGTTTCCGACAGAGCCTTCCTGGCCCACTTCCACCGGCTGGGAGACACGTGATTGTCATCGGCCGAATCCTTTGCATTGGCCGACTCTCCAGCCTTGTCGACAGCCACGTCGATCAGTTCCATACTTCGAGCAAAGGCATCTTTTAAGTTCATAGAAACAATGCTTCCATTCCTTTTGGCCCGCTCGAGAGCCTCTCTTCTTTTAATTGCCTTCTCCTGGCGTTTCTGCTCTTTGTAAAACTCAGAAAAGTTGTTCACAATTATTGGGATAGGAAGGGCGATGACCAGAACCCCAGCAATACAGCAGAGGCCTCCCACGATTTTCCCTAACAACGTTTTAGGGTAAATGTCACCGTAGCCCACAGTGGTCATGGTGATGGTGGCCCACCAAAACGATGCAGGGATACTGGTGAATTTGGTAGCATCTTCATCCTTCTCGGCAAAAAATACCAAGCTGGAAAATATCATTATCCCCATGGCCAGAAACAATATCAACAAGCCCAGTTCGTTGTAACTCCGTCTGAGGGTGAACCCCAGAGACTGCAGGCCTGTCGAATGTCTTGCGAGTTTCAGGATCCTGAGGATACGCATGATCCGGAAGATCTGGACCACGCGTCTCACATTTTGGAACTGCAGCACACTCTTGTTGGACTCCGTGAGGAAAATGGTAACATAGTATGGTAGGATGGCCAGCAAGTCAATGACATTCAGTGGGCCTTTAAAGAACTTCCATTTATTTGGTGAGGACAAGAACCGTAGAAGGTACTCCATGGTAAACCAAGCGATACACACAGCCTCCACCTGTGCTAGTTGGGGGTTGTCAATGGGTTGTTCAAATTCGTCCATTTCCTGCAGCTCTGGTAGGGTGTTGAGAGACAACGCGATGGTGGAAAGTACGATGAACAGGATAGACACGATGGCCAAGATCTGGAAAAGAGAAGAAAATCAAGTTAACAAATCCTCTTAGTTACATAGGCAGCTGGGTGACATATGGATCATTGACTCTTTAAATGATGTAGAATGCTCCAAGTTATTCTAAGAAAGTTTTAAGTAAGGTAACTTTACAGTCTAAAATTCCCTAATGAATACAAATACATTCACTCTTTATGAGTTCATTTTATTTAAAAGCCTGATGTACATTTAAATTCCAAGAACTAAACAATTTGAAAAAAAATTGATTCTCCCCTCCTCAACCATTGTTCTTAGACATATTTGTGTGCATTTTCACCATTTGGATGAGGGCTCCGTTATGGCTGGAATAGCTTTTTGGAGAGTAATCAAGGCTTCTTTCTTACTGTCTGTAATTCATCTCTCCTAACCACCCAGTTTGTTTCCTTAAGTGGGTTGTCTTACACGCTGCATAAGCTAGACGGAATTCGTGATTGCTGGAAGTTTTATTCTCCAAATGAGAACACAAATGCAGAACGCAAATGTGGAGAGAGAATGTGGCACTCACTACAACGATGCTTCTCCTCAGACAAGTGCTTATTTGTGTGGTGAGTACTGACACTGGAACCAAGTCAGCATCACATTGGTCCTGGGTTGTGCGGACTCCTGGCCAGCATCATGGAGGAAAAGAAAGCTATGCACTGACTTGCTCGGGAGAGGTGGGATTCTCAAAGAGGAGCCTGAAGAACAACCGTGGTGATCTCAGTGGAGGGCAGACATTCCAAGCAGCAGAAATAGCAGCACAATGTCGGGCTTGGAAGGAAAGGGGCAGAGCTCCGAAAGATGTAAGAAGAGACTTGAGTGACTGGGTTTTGGAATTAGGCACTCTGAGCCCTGATCCTGGCTATAATGCTAACTGTGTGACTTTGGACAAATTATTTATTCTGTGTTTCAGTTTACAAATCTGGTAGAAGGTGGCAATAATCATAGCTCCTTCACAGTTGCTTTAGAGTTTACACAGTGCACAGATGTTGCTAAATAAATGAAAGACTCCTCCATGGTTAGAGGCTGAAATGACCCAGCACTGTAAGAAGATAAGGGGCAAGAACAGGTATGTGGGAAATCTCTAGAAGCTTACAAGATACAGAGTGTGAGAAGGAACTTCCTCACTGTTACACAGCTCCAGATTTAGGGGGCAGAATGGGAAGAACATGGTTTGAGAGCAAAACAAGGAAACACTTATTTGCTTAGTAAAGATTGTGTTGATTTGGAATATACAATTCTCTGTGGAGTAAGAAACCTCTCTCACCTAGGTTAGGTCTGGCTTGGTTTCATCTGACTTTTCTCTATGACCTTGATAGGTGTCTTTGATCTCAGTTATTATATGTAGCTCTGAAAAAATAGTCTGACAGTGACTGTTTTATTTAGAGATTTGATATCTAATAGACATTTTAAAGGGCAATGATTAAATGTCCAAAGGCGACAGCTCAGTAAATATCGGAATGTGAAAAAATTATTTCACATTATTTAAATCAGGACTTCTGATTTCTTTCTACTGAGACAGTTAGGGACCACCATGGTGGAACAGTGATGGGACGGAAGACTCAGATGACCAAATGAACTCCTGGGTGCAGTAAATTGTTACCCTTTGCAGCATGGCATGTTTCAGCAGAGCCATCAGGAGGCCCCGATAAAACCCGTAAGGTAGAATGTTTGTATGAAATGAGAAATTGTTACCAAGCATAAAAAGCCTAAATAAGCTCTCTAGCTTCACTTGCTCTTAGTCAACCTGACATCACTAATTTTGGAGGCCACCCATCTGGGCAATACAGTATCAGCTTCCCGTCTCTGACTTGGGGTTTAGGAGAGCAGTTGCCTGGGCCACTTCCCAGGCACCCGAAAGTCACTTTTGTTGAATACACTAGCTCTTCACTTGGGCCTGCAAGTGATGGGCGACTGCAATGGGATAAAGGCTTGGTACCTCTGTCTTCAGAGTCTGTCTGTCTCCTTTGCTATCTTAACCCTGCAGTCAGATTCTACTCACTTCTGCATGTAGATATATTGATCATTTTTTAAATGTTTTTCTGAAGACTGTGACACAGGGTTAGCCTGACGAGTTGCCCGCTGAAGCTGGATTGTGTTCCCTCTACCCCACCCGGTGCTGTCTCAGCAGCTCAAGCGCTGAAAGTCCTTCAGCCCAATCGTGAGGCCAGGACGTTTATGCAAGGTGGTGACTCCAGCTGTGGGAGTAACTCGGCAGGGCCTGAGTGAAGCTAACCACCTGTTAGACCACCAAGTTCAAGGCTGAGATGCTTTGTGCAGGGTGATGGCACCAGACACAGCACATGGAAATTCAACAACCTCTAGGACAAGCTGACCACGACTGCAGCGGGAGGGGGGTGTTCTGGTCCCGAGTCCATCACAAGAAGAAACGTCTTTTGAAACCATGCCTCTGGCTAATGGAAATCGCTGGACTTTAGCCCACCCCAGCAAATTAATAAAAATTTTCTGCTCTCTTTGTTCTGGGCATAACAGCTTGATAACCCTCTTGACAAATTGCTTACTTCCTTCAGCCAAAACCCTGATTTGGCTGAAGCCCTTTCTCCCCTCTCCTCAATAAAGCTATGCACTCTGTGTGTGTGTGTGTGTGTGTGTGTGTGTGTGTGTGTGTGTGTGTGTTTGCAATAATTGGGCCAGTTTCATTCTACTATCTTAGGCTCAAAATATCTCATTGCGTGGTATCACCCCCTGTACTTTTTATCCCTCTAAATTTCTCTACTTCTGGATTATTCTCTTTTTCTTTCTCCTTTCTCTTCTTTAATTGATTAGTGAGTTAATTAATTTTTGTGGTGACAGGAACTGAGCCTGGGGCCTTGCATATGTCATACAAGTGCTCTACCACAGAACACTTCTAGCCCTCATGCCTTCTTTGTATCTTTTATTGTTTTTCCTTCCCGTTCTTCTAGCTCTCATCTTTCCTCTTAAAATGCTATAAAGAAAACCACAGTATAATGTATTTCAGAATGTGTTGAGATTTATGGCTCTATAACTTAAACAATGGTGCTTTATTACTAGTGTATTATATTTTTTCTTAGAACTAGGTATTTTTTATTTGGGCATACCTCAGAATTTCTTCTCAAAAGTCAGAACCGTGAATCACAGTAGCAAATGTTGACTTTGTCTAGGCTAGAAGATCGTGAAGGCTGAACTTAGAAACTCTCAAGAAGGTTATTTTAAGTAAACTCATGGGTAATAGACTCTTGTGGCTTATTAAAGGCCAGCTGGGATGCGCACCTTGACTCTCTTCTCTCAGAGGCCAGTTAGAGGGTAACAGCTACAGTACTCATCACTAAAGTATTCCTGAGGAGGCGTTGGTTGAGCCCATTCATTTTCATGCTCTGACCACAAGGTACCAGGTGCTGCTGTGTGTTTTCTAGGAGATCACACTCTTGCTAATATGCCTCTGGACAATTTAAGTATTGGAATTTCTGTCCTCAGTCTTGTACTGATATCCACACTCAAGATTTTCCACATAGAATGTATTTTTCTGCCCATTTTGGATGCATTTTACTGATATTATCACATCAAAGGGAAAGGAAAAGAGCAGAAATGCAAATGAATCCATTCTATTATTGTCTTTTTTCTTTTTTTGGCAGGGCTGGGGATCTAATCCAGGGCTCCATGTGTGCTGGGCAAATCCTCTACCACTAAGCCATAACCCCAGCCACCATTTTCCAACCTTCTGGACAAAGAACAAAATGGACGTTCTAAAAAGGTTCTTCAGTTTTCCTTGACGTCACAATCAGAGCTAGATTTGTAGATTTTATTTCTTCAGCTGATTTTGGGAAAAATAAACACTAATATTAGCTAATGCACTCTATAGTCTAGCTGATTGCAATTTAACAAATATGGCTACTTTGAACATATTTAAATTTAGCATATGCACAAAATGACTGGGAGTACCTTCTTGAGGAAGAAGAATTCGTGAAGAAAAAACTAAGTACTAAAGTAACCCCACATTCATATTAAGAAAACCATAAGTTTGGAGTTGTACCAGAAAGATGGCATTTCAGGCAAATTATTTAATATGTACCAAAGGTGATGTGTGGAACAGTAAGACAAATGCTGGTATATTGTCATATCAGAGATTTTTTTTCTTTGAAACACAGCAAATAAAATAAATGTGAAATTTTGCTCTAAGATACAGGATGAACTTCTAAACATGAATATTGATATTAGTACAGCAAACCTTTATGGCACTGAAGTGTTGCTTCATTTGTCATGACTATGCACACAATAGGATGCAACTGACTCAGAGTTTGAATCTCTGTCACCTCCAACAACTGGCCCCTGGAGCTAGCAGGAGTGGAGCTCTTTCTCTCAGCTCTAGCAAATAGGCTTGTGTTTGTACACGGCAAGGGAGTAGAGAGTCTCAGCACTCATCTGCATCAAATGTTGATCCAGTCTCCTTGGAGATTAGGTCATCTGCAAGGTTCCTTTACCTCTAGCATTTTGTGGTTCTGTGTTGCAGTCAAAACATTTTACTAATTCCGTTCATGTCTGTAAACCAAATCAAGGACAAGTCACAAATGATCCTGACATTTTGATTGAATGGATGAAATAAAATTTTTGTTGCTTCGGAATATAAACATTCACAAGGGAAGGCTTTAAAAAAGACCACACAAGGTATGTTTCAAGCATTTTGTTGCTGGGAACACTCTTTCCGGATAAAACATTTTCCTCTCTTGAATAACACAGATGATCCCTCAGTTTTCACTGAGACACAGACGTTCACAGGCACCCACAGAGTTAAGAACAGGGATCCCAACATTCGCATGAATAGGTAATCGACGTTGGTTGCATCGGTTTCCGTTTGTGAGAGAAAGTAAGGCAGCCTGAGGCTTGCCTCAATTGTACCTACTTGTTGATTTTAATTCTTGGAAGATAATGGAGATTTTGTGGTGGGAAGGGATGCTGGACAGGGAGTTAAAACACATGGCTCTACCTCTGCTGACCATTCAGACAAGCCAGTTCCCTCCCCAAGTTTCAGTTCCCTTATCTCAAAATGAGGCGCCTCACATTGGCCTCACCTGCCTCAGAAGAATAAGAATCAAACTGGATCATGCACACAAAAGCGCAAAGTATCCTGTAAAATGAAAAGGGTGATAAGTGTAAGAGATGTTGGACATATATTTGGAAAAAACCTTTGGGTAGCATTAGGAGACAATAAAAAAAATCCGTAAACTGCTTATCACCCATTTAAATACAATTCCAGATCTATTCATATTTTTAAAGCTTGCAAACATGTTATTTCACCTAAGCAATGGTTTGGGTGAGACACCCCAACAGATGTATCTTATTTTCCTTTGGAATAAATCATTTAATTTGTCAATGTTATTGAGGAGTTGGACTAAGGTTAAAGTGGGATGTGAGAAGCAACCCAGTTTCACATACTATCGGACAATTTCTTTCTGTCTTTTATTTTCACAAGGTTATGTTTTAAAATAACCAGCAAACATGTACCAAAAAAGAAGAGAAAAAGGGAAGGGGATTGAGAGGGGAAGGGGGAGGGAGCGAAGGAAAAGGGGATGAAAAAAGGAATTAAGATGTATTGTGTACATGTATCAACTTACCACAAAGAATGTAGACATTATGTACTACAAACATGTACCAATAAAAAACATAAAGAAACATTTCTAGCCTGATGTGTTACAATCTGTTGTATACTTACTGGCATTCAGAATTCCACAAAAAACACGGAAACTTCTGTGCCTTGTGTAGAAGATTCCAAGTAGCATTTTCTCTGTCCCTCCCTCTTAATCTCACCTTCTTACCTTTCATACGCACATGCTGGGGGTGACAGAACATGAATTAAAAGCTCTTAACTGCCATAAAGCACTCCTGATTTAGCTTCCTAGTGGGATATAGTGTATATATTTTTTTCAAATCTGATCAGGAATGGAATACAACATGGAAAAACATGATGGCAAGAATTTTAGGATAGGACTAACTTCTTTAAGGTGACAGGAAGAAGAAGGCTGTGCTAAGCATTCTCAGAAGCATGACTAACTTTCTACTTTCAGAATAAGGATACAACATGTTGGCATATCTGAGCCTGTAAGCCAAATGTCAACCCACTTGTTGAGGAGAGAGGGGAGGAGTTGGTTAGAATTTCATGACTTCATCCACCCATGTCCTATTTCTAGCTATTTCCCAGAAGATTGCTGGGTGCAGCGAATCCAAAAGTAACTCCTTTGGTTTCCACCAAAGGAAGAACTGTCTATGATTGTTTTTATTTCTGGTTTCTCATATTTCTTCAACCACATGGTGTTCTCCTTTCTAAGCTGAGCTACTAGTTGGCTGCTAGTCCTTTCTTCTCCCAAATGTTCCTGTGGCCTCCCAGAATGAAAAGGGCTCCAGGCTTATGTGTTCTCAGCTGAGCTGCACATGCAGGCAAGCCCCTTTACGTGGTAACACCACACCACCAAATGCCAAGAATATACGTCTGTGTAAGATTCAATTGTTTTAAAAATTATTTTGGCCTCGGGTATAACAGGGACCAAAGAAGTCAATTCTTGCCCAATTCGTGGAGTTACTGAATGAGTTGACGAGCAAGATAATGTCAGCTGTCTGCCTCCACAGCGCCTTCCATGTGGGAGAAGTGGGATGTGAGAAGCAACCCAGTTTCATATGCTATTGGATACTTCCTGTCTTATTTTCACATACGAAATCAATTATTTGACAGGAATTTTGGCTTATCTTATGTCTTAGTTACTTTTCCTGTTGCTGAGACAAAACACCCAACACCCAAAGTTAAAAGAGGAAAAGGTTACTTTGCTTACAGTTTGTAGAGGTTTCAGTTCATAGTTGGCTGGCTCCAAGGCAGGGTGGCATCACAGAGGAGAAACTGTTCATGAAGGCAGTGAGGCAAGCAAGGGGCCTTAGCAGCTTCTTTCTGCCCCTTATATCTTATCCAGGCTGTTGGGACTAGGTCAGTGCCAAACCAATCAGTGGACTGATTTAGTAATCACACACCCTTAGTCCCAGTATCACACACTAGATTTGGCCACTTTTGAAAAAGCCCCACCTATGACCACACGAAGCTTTGGGGGGACATTGAGGCACAAACCATAACATCTTATGACTGCAGACACTATTTTGATATTTTCTGGGTATCTTCTGGAATAAGCTTTGTCTCACCAAATATATTTCTATATTTGAAAAGATTAGATTTTAGGAGCAATATCATTAGGTGAAGGCTGGTGAAGGAAAATTTAACATGATTCCTATTTACTCTGCAAAGAAAGGAGCAACAGGGAGGTGAAGATTATGAATCTTACACCCACTTCCATGACTAGGCGGTTTCTTCCTAGATAACTGGTCCTCAGGGAGGTCTTCAGGAGCCCCAGAGTAGACACGGAGAAAGGCCGAGCTCGGAAGAACACAGATATCACTTCCTCTACAAGCTCCCTGTGGGCAGGGACCAGGGTTTTCCTCTTTTGTACACTGCTTGGCTTCCCTTCAGGGTGAGGATAAAGTAAATGTTTAGACCCTTGTCTTTGATGTGTGACTGACAGAGTTTGGAGAAAAGGTGCAAGAAGAGAATGAATGGAATGCATTCTTTGAACAAGTTTTCATTTAACTGGATAGAGTAGTGTTTTTAGACTGTAAAAATCAAGCTGGAAGAACTATTAGAATACTCCCTTTTTCATTTCATAGGAAAAGAAACGAAGATTGAGGGAGTCTAATGATGCGCCTGGACGTGGGGAGGAGTGGTAATAATGTAAGATTCAGAGTCAAAAGATCTGAGTTTAAATCCCAATTCTAACATACTTTGTTAGCTTTGTGACGCTGGACACCATAATTGGAACTCAGTGGTCCCAAATAGAAAATGTGGAAAATATATACTTGCTCTGAGGGCAAATAAAACAAAATGTATGATGGCATTTTGCAAACTATAAAGTGGTAAGGATGTTAATTATTTTACTTATTTGAGAACTTCCCTAATCATATATTAATTCCTGTTAGGCCATGGTAGTTCTTTCAAAATCCTACAAAGGGACCACATTCAAGTAGAGGGTGTAATTAGGAGAGCCGGAACAGCAGACTCTCAGTTACTTGGTGAAAACAAACTAAGAATGGCCAAAGTTGGACTTTTCCTAACAGCTGTCAACCTCCTAAGATGCCTCCTCTCTTACTTAGATCGGCTGAAGCAAAATCAGAAATCAAGAGAAACATTCTGCTTGCAGCATTGATTTCTTACTCGTTGCATTTACTTGGACTCAGGCAGACTCCCTCTGCAGCCTTGTTTGTACTCAGAGAGCTGAGCTTTGCAGGTAGCCAGATTTAAGAAGTGGAAACAATAGGATGTCCAGTTACGTTTCAATCAGGAGTTTGTGTGAGATATATTAAAAAGTATTTGCTGCTTATCCAAAATTAAAAATTTTTTTTAGGCGATCAACTCTGCCAAATTTTAATATACTTTTTAAAAATTTTATTTTATTTTAAACCAAGAACATGTATTGGTACATTTTACATATAATGGTTACATTCATCACATTTATTTTGTACCTGTACATGATGCATCTTGGTTCTCCCCCCTCTTCCCCGTCCAAAATTAAAATTTAACAAGGTATACTGATCAGGCAATCTTATCCTTGACATGTCAATCCAGGGGAAAATCCCTGCTCCAGGATGCTCAGATTTTCTCATCCCTGGAAATAGGGAAGTTGAACTTTAAGACAGAGAGTTGCTGTGATGGAATTACATTAATAATACAGGTCTAGAAGGAGAAACAACACTCTCCCATTCTGGGCAGCATCGGTTTCTGCTTTCTAATAGTACCTTCCAGTAAGTTTTTCTGCCCTTCCCTCCTTGAGCTGAAGCTAGCTGGAGTTTTAATTGTGTTCTGTTATACCCATAAAACATTACAACTCCCTTGAATCAGCACATGACATTTTCACAAGACATAGTTTTGTTTCTCAGACAAGATTTTAGTATTATGGAAGTCAATGAAGACATTTTTGATAGGATTTCTTATAGTGCCTAACAGAGCAGGCTCTTCACAAATCTATTTTGAATACATAACCAAGAAAAGAAGGAAGAGAGCCACAGGACTAGGAGTGAGCATGCACCTTACAGAAACTTAGAGTCTTCTAACCATGAGAAAAAAAATACAACAGATTCTTTTCTGGTTGCTTTCACATAGATCAAATTCAGCCTAAAAGTTTTAACTAGTTACAGAATTTTTTAAAAGTAGAAATTTCTATTACTATTTTGAGATAACAGAATGGCTTTACAAGTTCAACAACATAATCTTTTCCTAGTTTTAAGCTCTATACTTTTTATTAATCCTTTTTTTTTTTCACTACACTGAATAGATTGCCTCTCCCTTCCTCCCCTCTTAAAACTCTTATTCTCTGGGAAACCTGCTTTTGACTATACATTGGCTTTGGGCTTCACTTTCACAGAAGGATGTGTTTTCTTTAAGAAAACGCTGTAGTCACTCTGCAGCACATATTTTGTTGGGTATAATTTGGCATCTGATGTTAATCCGACCAATGAATGAAGTGATAATTCCACATGAAGGTCTGAGTAGATTCGGGTTTGTGAAAAAAAAGTTAAGGTACTAATAAGAATTTATGGTGTAGGTTATTCACTAAAAATGTATATATATTATATTTTATATTATACTATATTTCTATATACTGATCATGGTTCCATGTAATTAAAAGCTAAACAGAAAAGTAATACATTTCGAAAAAGTGTAAACTTGAGTCCTGCATATTCCATTTCATAAACATATGCAAATGTAATTTGTTAAACCATGTGCACATAAAGAAAGCATATTGGACATTTGGAAAACTAGAGCAAAATAAAAAAAATGGGCAGAGGCCTCCCTCGCTTTTCTCCTGATCAGGTTTCCAGTTCTTCAAAAAGATAATTCAGGAAATCCTGAGGGAGAAAAAACAGATTTCAAACACTTACAGTGTTTAGAACACTAGACTATTTACGGCTTGATCCAGATTCTGTAACGTTCTTCCTTCTTCTGTCACAAACATGTTTTCTTTGATATAGGAACAATTCTAACCATAAATCATCTTTTTGGGAGATAAGCCTTAAAAGGGATAAAGTGCATGGCAGGCTGAGAAAAGAGTCTGGGCAATAGTTTTGAAGTCTCCCAAACTATTGTTTCCTCAGAAAATTCAAGTAATTTTGTGTAGCTGGGGGAACCCATGAAAAAGCCCAGCATAGAAGGGTTCACGGTGATTTCAAAGCTGCTACATGTAAGGGTATAGGCTGTGTACTGATCAGTTCTAGAGGGTACCAGTCAGGATATTATAATGTGAATGATGCCTTCCTTTGTGCAGTGCACAATTTATGCAATGAACTTTGACAGCCTTGATTTCAGGGAACTGAGTAGTGTGCTGTGACTGGATACAGGGGGAGGGACTGGATCCTTCTGGGGAGTTAAGCAATGGACAAATTCTGAAGAGTATTCGATGCAATGAGGAGGACTTTGGTGGGCTTCCTTCTGTAGGCCAGTTTTCCTCAAAGTGTGCTCCCCAGACCAGCAACGCCAAATCAGTATCATTGGCATTATGTGAGAAGTTGTTACAAAGGCAAATCCCCAGACCCAACTGCATATCTGTTGGGTCAAAACTGGGAAGAGACCCAGCAATCTGTGTTTTAACAAGTTCTCCAGGTGATTCTACCGTAAGGGGAAAAACCACGGAAAAGTTGCAAGCAAGGCAACAGTGCGTTAAGACTCACATCTCATGAAGACCGCTGGCTGCATGAGGCTGACTATGAGGGTGCTGAGGACAAGAAGAGAGACTGCTATTCCCACAGTGACAGCTGCAAAGGGGAAGTTGGTGGCGGTGGGGTGGGCTATAAACATATTTATGAGGTGGAATTTCAGCCTTACTTGTGGAGATGGAAGAGCCTACGACTCTCTCATCTTTGTGACTAAGATACCAGGAAGGTTGAGTAATATCTATTATTATTGACAAGTATCCATGATTATTTTAGGAATAGAAGAGTCAGAGTGACCCTTGATCTAAATCCTCACTTGTCTTTGGAAATAATATTTTCTCATATTGAAAAATCTAACAGAGCTTCAGGCTTTGAAACAGAGAAATTCCTCTCAGAGTTAAACAACAGTGTATTGGCATGTGAATAACTTAGAAAAAGACATAATACATAGTATATAATTTCCCAGAACTGTTTTCTTTCACGAAATTTTATCTTAAGTGCACATTCTGAAATCACACCGGGCAAAGATTAGTGTAAGGACCTATTTATACTCAGTGTTCCCTGAATGCAGGCTCATTTGTTGAATTATTTCTCACCCATTCCGACTTCCAATTTCTGCAAGGAAGTCTTCTAAATTTCCAGAATTAAAGTGCCATTAGAAACTGGCTTTGTTCCCTGGATACCTAGTCAGCTTCATCAGCTCATCAGTCACCATTAACAGGGCATTTCAAGGATTTATTTCCACCATTATCCCCATATCTCAAGACCACGTCCCAGCAGCTTCAAAGAAAGGAAAAACAAAAGCCATAATGTAATCATTTTTCCTTTTAATGAATCTCTGCAGCAAACCTCTTCTGAAAAGTACTTTTGGGGTCAACGTCATTAAGAGCACATTACGGGATGCCAGAAAACAGAAGACATGGAGGGTCATGCTGTAATGGTGTAGTGCCGCCGAGAGAAAAGCGAAAGGAGAGACAAATCTGCCTGGGGCTGCAGAAAACTTGCCTGATTCCTTTTATACTTGCTGTTAGGAGAAGGTTTCTGTGCTGCCCCTGGGCCCCATGAACCGCAGCATCTCCTGGACACTTCCATGGCAAGAACGACCGGCATCCTTTTTGGCATCACAAACAAGGGCCTCTCACCGAGTCCTGTTCGGCTGGTTTGAGGGCAACGATTGGCAACTCATGATCTGAGTGGGTGGCAGCTCTTTGATACTTGGTATGGACTGAGGAGGTGTTTATTGGGCAGAAGAGTCCTGCTTTTCACAGCTGTCTGACATGAACATTTTCTACAATTACATAGACTCATCCTGGGCTCTATTATGAAGGCTACTTATGGCCTTGACACTGAAAATATGGTCCTCAAACAAGCAGGATCTGGGAACAGACTACATACGCAGAATCTCAGCCTAACCCCAAGCTCACTGAATTAGAATTTGCATTTTACAGAGGTCCCTCAGCAATTCCTGTGTGTATTTAATTTGGTGGGGGATTCGCCTCAGACAAATACATACCGTTTTAGAAAAAAAAAAAATCAGAATTGGAGGCTCTTCCACACGTTTTTAACAAATTGGTCTCGGATCTGGGCAGAGGAGTAGATTATTATCCTGTGGAGCTTTTAAACATTATTGAGATGTTCTGCAGTGGGTGGGCATAGTTAGCTAGAAAAGAAAAGCCTTACAGATGATGCTGAAATGGCCTCTAATTCCACCCTGGTCTCCAATCCCAGCCTGTGATTGACAGCTATGGCTTTAAACAATTTCACATAACATAATACACTTGGCAGTGGAAAGAATACTGGGTTTCGAGTCAGATGCCTGGACCCTCATCTTAGTACTCCATTACTGAGCTAATTGCATTATCTGAGTCAAGACATGAAGCCTGTTTTTCCATCTATATACTGGGGCTGATCACGATAATTTCATTTCTATTACAAGGCTGCAGTGATGAAATTAAGAAATGCACGTGAAAGTAGTTTGGAAGTCATACATTTCTACACAAATGCCAATATTTTAATGATAATTAAATACATTTTTTACATGCACTATAGAGTTGGGGCAGAAATACTAACTAGTATATAACGTTAGGGTAAGAAGACCTTTCTTATGTGATTTCCTATTTGATGTTAGTGCATTCTTTCCTATGTAATGAATTTTTAACCCATTTCTGTGACTCTTACTGGCTGATTTCAGTAAGTTTTATAGAGATAAAGAGCTGGTCCCTTTGGAAAGCTGGTACATTGGGTTAAAGAGGGTTATGGTCTGAATGTGGTTTTCCAAAGTTAATATATTAAAACTGAAAACACAATGCAATAAAAATAAGAGGAAGTGATTACATGATAAGGGAGTCTGCCCTCACAGATCGGATTAGTACCCTCATAAACGAGGCTGAAGGCAGCACCTTTGCTTTTCCCATTGCGTGAGGACGTGTGATCAGGCACCATCTTTGAAGCAGAGAAGACCAGACACAGACTCTGCTGGCGCCTTGACCTTGGACTTCTTAGCCTGCAGAACTGTGGGAAATGAATTTATGTTGTTTATAAATTTATCTTGTTACAGTGGTAGAAATGGACTAAGAAAATAATGTTTCTCCAAAATTCATGTAGAACCAGAACCAAGAATGTGAAATTATTTAGGAATAGGCTCTTTGCAGATGTAATCAGTTGGGTTCACATTGCTTTAGAGGGGTCCTCACCCAGTGTCTGATGTCTCCTTCTGGGAAGGCCATGAGAGACACACAGAAAGAAGATGGCTGTAGGACAACAGAGGCAGAGAATGGAGGGGACAGCAGCAAGCCAAAGGATGTTGAGAATTGACAGCAAGCACTAGAAGCTAGAAGAGCGAAGAAGGAAGGAGTCTCCTCTTGTACCTGCAGAAGGAGCAAGGCCCTGCTGACACCTTGATCCAATTTCTAGTCTCCTTAAATATGAGAGAATACATTTCTTTCTGTTGTTATTTTTGGCTACATATTCGAGGTAGATTTTTAAAAAAGCAGTCTGAGGAAATGAATACAATCAGGCTGTATTATTTAATGAGAGGTTCTAGTCTTTAATGAGAGATAGAGAATAAGATAAAAGCCCTCATGTATATTCATTTCAAAAGTAAGTTTAATGTCACAGGAAAAGCCTTAGAGGTTTGGAGCCCTAGCCAGCAGGGAAAAAACAGGCTTAATTAGGAGAAGCAAAGTTGTATTTACTGTTAGAA
The DNA here is from genome assembly GCA_004026905.1 of Hystrix cristata. Classification (NCBI taxonomy): domain Eukaryota; kingdom Metazoa; phylum Chordata; class Mammalia; order Rodentia; family Hystricidae; genus Hystrix; species Hystrix cristata. Next base: position 67,873 of record PVJO010005174.1, read on the forward strand.
GTAAATAGCTAGGATTTGTTAAGTAGGTAATTAACACCTGCATTCCAAGTAGCAGCCCAGGACAAGTTGGAACATGTGGGCCCAGAAGCTGTAAAAGTCAGTTATATCAGTGGGATGTAAGACAAAGATAAATAAGGAAATACTACCAAGTAACAGATTGAAAGAGTTTACGATAGCAACAAGAAATTTCTCTCACATTAGGAAATTAAAAACCCACTTTTAGAACACATCCTCTAGTGGTGGTTTATAAGTTAAAAGTGCTGAGGAATTACCATGCTGTTGTCTACAGATAAACTAGTTTTTATAACGAAAGCATCGCACGTATATTATGTATTCTTCTCTGTCTGCTCTGCAGCCTTTAGTAAAATCAGCTCCTGGCAAAATAGGTGTAGAATGGTATTTTTTTTTCAAACTGAGTAGGAACCTATTGGTAGATCTTAAATCAATTTGAGAGTTGTAATCAGCATTTTTAAAAAAAGTGAAACAGAAAAGATGAGATTAGAACAGAAACTATCAAGAAGAGTAAAGAGTAAACTATCAAGAAGAGTAAAGAGTAAGTAGTGTTTTTAAAATTGTTGTCCATGTTTACATGTGTGTACTGGTCCATATTCAGACCCCCAAATAATGATAACAACAGTTATTATCATTAAAATACAATTATCATATTTGATGCTCCATTTAAAAGTAACATAACCCTAATGTTTTTCCCAAGTAGAGCTTTGAAAAATTTCTGTCAGCGGGAGAGAAGGTAGACTACCTTTCTCCCACAAAAGAAAGACAGAATTCTTATCCCGTGGACAAAACTTTGGCTTAGGCCATATCTACATAAGCAGTCACATGTAACTTAACAATGAGGTAAGTCCTGAGGAATGCAGCATTAGGTGATTTTTGTCGTTGTGTGAACATCATACTTACACATACTAAGATGGCTGCAACGTCACTAGGCAATATAGTCTCATGGGACTGCCTCTGTATATGTGTTCTGTTGTTGATCAAAATATTGTCACATGGTATGTGACTGTATATAGCTATTTTGTTATAGTCATTTTGCATTTTCTTAGTTCTGACATTAAGAGTTCTGTCTTTCTCATATTTTTGTCACTATTAGGATTTGAATAAATTTAAGTAGTTTATTTTGTATCATTTCCTAGGACATAAATTGGAGTGATGAATTTTCATTAATCATTAGCAAAGCTATGTAGTACTTAAACCATCATTATAAGGAAAGGCCATATATTAAATTATATTTTAACATTACTGCTATATTAAGACATTCTTATTAAACTCCTAATTAAAGCATTCATGATGTAAGAGAAGTAAACATTATTGGTTGGTCATTGATGCTGGTTTCTAAATATTATGTCAGTTTTTGAGGCAATTTTAGGATTTGACGCAAAACAAAAGACCCAACTTTTGATTAGGTAAGAGTTTATATATGACTTAGATAGTTGAAATTAAGCGACAACCTTAGTTAACAGGGCATGTTTTGGATTTAAATCCCAGTTTCCATTACTCAGCCATGAGACATCTACTCTTCAGGTAAAAGAGTTAATAAGATCAAGATTAAAGCATACATAATTTTCACTGATGAAGACTTAGGTCTACAATCATCCTTTCAGCAAGACAAAATTCAGCCACTACCAAGATATATAGTCTACTGAGTGCATTATAATAATGTCCAGATGATTTTCATATATAGCATTAAATATTTCATGTTGGAATTCCTTACTTTTGAAGCAGAAGTTTAAAATATTTCTGAAATTTCAAGCTGGGGATCTTCATCTGATCAAATGTCGATCAAATCGGATCAAATGTCAGTTGCCGAACCACAGGAAATGAGGTATGGCCAGAGCTTGTGACAGGCTGACCACGTGTAGGTCAAAAACTGACAAGCTGAGTGCATAAGGGAGGTGGAAGGTCACGTCTGCAGCCTCCTACACACCCCTTTCCTTCTAATGCTGGGAAAGAGTGTCTTTTTAGAAGCCTATTTTTCTTTGGTACACAACTATTTTGAAACAGCCCTGTTTAAAAAAGTTACCACTTCCCCCAATTCTTTTTCTTGATCTTCATAGTGTGAACCACTCCCTCCTATGAGTTTCAAAATGGTATTCTGGAGACCTGGGATTTTTTGGGTGTGCCTTAGAATCCACTGCTGAGAGAAGGGAAAGGCTCACCTTGCCACAAGCCGGAGGGAGCTGTCCTTCTAGGTAGTGCTGAAGAGGCCTAAAGGGTTAAGGAAAAATTTTCATAGTAGCACCTTATTTGATGGCATGACATATGTATACATACAAATAACACATTTTTATACACAGACACATGAATATCTTTTTTGGAGATGGTAATACTGATAAATATTCCTAGCTGTGCTGGAAGATATGGCGAACAACACTATGTGCGATCAAAAGCCCTTTCTATATTATTTACTCACAAATAGATGCTGTTTTATATGTGGTCACAGCTGTTGTTTGCAGAGTTACTGAGTGTAGCTCTGTCTTTTAAACTTGCAGGCCTTCTAAATGCCAGGTCGGTTCTGTATTTGCCAAGACACTAAAATTCAACATCACCAAATAGGCAGAGCACATGACTAAACACGTTCTATTAAGATGGCACACAAAACTGGAATCCACTGAGTCTTGGCTGCTGTAGGCCAGCTGCAGCCCATTAAATGGGCTCTAGGAGGCTAAAAGGTTTGGACACCAGGAAAGACTGAGTCTTTGTCTTTCTCTTTCTACAGGAGTAATATTTTATAGTTTTAGATAATTAGGCAAGCATAATAAAATAAAGTTCATTTTGCATATTACTTACAAACTAGCTTAGAATTCCTTAAAAAAAGAGTTTTAGGATTTTGTTCAGTTCTAAGTATTCCACCCAAAGTATAGCTATTAAATGTTTATTTTTTTCACCAAATTCCTATTGATGTACAAATCCACTGAACACCATCTGTGGCCCTTAGATTTTCTTAACTTTATTTTCTAAGTCAGTAAAGTGAGGAAACAAATCTAAGATTTCTATAAGCAAAAGAGTTAACATAATACTAGCTGGCAAAAAAAAAACATAGTGTCATCCCCATCCTCTTGTTGCATAAGAGTAAATGTTTGCTTCTGAAAGTTTAAGTAGATCAGAGAACAAAGCACAGGCAGATGATGACTTAGCACTGCTGCAAAAGACACAACTTTCATGCTGCTTGATCTTTTTGCTTTAAAGTTCTCATCCTAATGATATGGTTGGGAGATTGTCAGGTACCACGGACGTGGCAGACGAACAAAGAACACCCAAATTCACAGTATGAATAGGCTGAAAGGAACTAATTTGCTCTCTATAAAACCATGATTAGGTAGGTTGAAAATGCAAACATAGTTGCCCAACTGCACATTGGCATTCTTGGCCAGCCTGGAAAACACTGTGGGGCAAGTTTTGTTTGTAGTTACTTTACAGCCTACTTCCCCCTTCCCCCTCTACCTCTTTCATGTACCTGGCTCCTTTCGTCTCCCTTCTCTTGCCTTCCCTTTTTGTCTCTTATGGGTGGTGCCAAGTTCTCTGCCTCCTTGGGGTCTGTTCAGGGCTCTCCAACCAAACACTGCCATTTCTACCCTTTTCTTCTTCTGTTCTTTCTTTTTGCATTGAAATTTCTTCTCAGTAACTTTTGACTCCAGCTGTAGTCCTACAATCCTGATACCTTCATGAGAGATAGATTAAATCTTGACCCCGAGAGTCTCTCTTTATCAGTAGAAATTCAATGCCAGGCCATGGAGACGTATTTAATTAGTGAAACCTTTCAAACTATGCCACAAAATATTTACCTATTATGCCTACTAATTGTAAGGTTGATATTACTGTAGAAATATGCTTTGAAACACCAGTCATTCTTTCAATAATTTACCACTTAAATACGTGCTATAAATCATTTTCTTCCTCTCCCAATTTCAATTTTATTGATAGAACAAAATTTTATTTGAATTGAAACCTGAACACTTGGCTTCATTTATGCCACAAACAATTGTCAATTAAGGTCATTTTAAATAGAGTTGATTTATTGATATGACTCAGGCTTTTAACTCTGGAATTTATTCTAATTTTCAATAAAATGACCATATGCCCATTTAAGAAGAGCATAAATAAATCCCCTCTCATTCATGTTGTCTCTTTTTGGCTCTCTTTTCTATCTGAACATTACGATAAGGGTGATATAGTGCACGGTAATGACTGCTTTTAGTCAACTGATTATAGTATTTATTCCATCTCATTCCATGGAGGGCATATTTGATGCTAACTTCAACCTTTTGATTCTTAGTTTCTCTGAGCCACAGATGAGTTTATTTCATTTGATTTATCCACTTTCTAAATCATTAACTCTTTCCCCAACTTTAGTACTTCTCAGCTTAAGGGTTTACTAAGCTTCATGTCTAGAAACTTCTTTTATAATCAACAATCTTCTATATTTAGCCAACCTTCTATAAAATCACAGGGCAGTAAAAGTGATTTCAAACTAACCCCTCACATAAGTAAGTCAATAGCATTTAATCTTTGCCCAAGATTTCAGGAGGTTGCCAATATCTCACGGCTTCTCTGCATGGATCTCCTGATTTGGAAATAGTTTCCTGAGACCAGTTCCACATTTCTATATCCTCCGGGATATTTCCACTTACATAACCATTGGTCCCTCTAATCTCAGTGTTGAAAAAGGAAGCTCATGATGTCATCCTCTAATCCACCTTCTTGCAATGAACCCTTCAAGATTTTTCTATTTTTGTTGAGAGTACTGCTTTTATTCCATTTTTCCAGGCTAGGAACTGGAGTGTTTTTTCTGATTCTAATACTCTGTGTTTATGTATAATTCTTCCTTAAGCTCCTCATCCAAGTCCCCAAATGTTAGTAATTCATCCATGAAGATTTGTTTACCAATCTGTCTTTCTCCCTGCCCATCCCTCCTCCTGTTAACTCGGAGTCTGAACTGCTCATTCCTAAGCGACTACACCAACCTTCCAGTTGGTTCAGCTGTTTCTAGTTTGCCTATATTCTTTCCTTGGATAAAACAGATGCAGAGAAGATGGAATTCAAGGAGCAGAGTACACTCCCCATCGTTTCTGTTTCACTTTCCCTATAGTTTCCTCCTTTTGTGCAGAGACTAAGCATTTGTCTCATCTTTTCTGCTGGATTACAACTCCTCAGTGATATATCTGCTTGAGATCTATTATTTTCTTTAAAATGTAACACAACACTTACACCTAGAAGCTTAATGAATAAAATTTAATCAGTAGTATTTATGAATTTAATACTCTTAAAATCAGCTAATTCTGCAATTTCAATATAAGTTCCTCTCATTAACTTGTTTGAAATTCTCTTATCCCCTGATATATCAAATTATCCTGTTTAAATCACTGGATGTCTTAATCACTTTTGTAACATTCGATTGTACTTTCAGGTAGGCAAATTCTCTTACTTTAACTCCAGATCCCACATAGAAACTAAAACCACACAACATAAACTACTGCATTCACGTAACCCAACAGAGAAATATTTATTCTAAAGGCACGAAGATTTACAATTTTATGATCATGACTAGGGAGTTTAGAAAGTCTAAACATAGAATTTGAAATGTTTTTAACTTACAGAACCAAATAAAAGAATGGTATTGCCATCTCTTACAGTTTCCTCCCCTTGTAAAATTCACGTTTTTTCATCCTGCTATAGCCTGTATGTTTGTGCTCCCTCAACTTCATGTGTTGAAATTCTACCACTCAACGTGATGGCGTCCAGAGATGGGACTCTCTGGAGGTGCTTAGGTGTCCGAGGGTGGGGCTCTCAAGAAAGGGTTTGGTGTCTTTGTCAAAGAGGTCCCAGCAAGATCCTACATGAGGATGCAGTGAGAAGGCATCTAATGGGCTGAGAAACAAGCTCTCACCAGACAAATGCCTTGACCTTAGGCTTCTCAACTTCTAGAACTGCAAGAAATAAGCTTCTGTTTACAAGTCACTCAATGTTTAGTATTTTGTTAAGGCAGCCTCAACAAACTAGAATAGTCCTTCCCCCCACTTCTTCTTTCTGAACTATTTCTTTTAATCAAAACGTAAGAAAGTACAGTTTTCAATGCACAATCCCAACACAAACCAACTGAAATGGCAGAGCTAAGAATTCAAATGATTACACGTTCATGAAATTTTGGATGGAAAGGACCATCTCTGTGGAACCAAAGTAATATGTGAGTGTTTCTGAAGAGATAAGAACCTCTGATCTGCTGGGCATGGTGGTGCATGCTTGTGATCCCAGCAGTACGGAGCCTGAGGCAGGAGGACCACCATGAGTTCAAGGACAGTCTGGACTACAGAGTGAGACCCTGTCTCAAAAAACTCCTCTTAACTGACAAGACCAGGTGATTCTGAGAGTTCCACACCAGATGGCAAGCACCTATTGAGAGCCAACCGCGATGTCAGTAGTGATGGTTGGTTCCTGGCTTCTGAGACGGGAGAGCCTGGGGCACTGTGGTACCTATCCTTGGAACACAGGTGTTCAATCAATGGCCGTTGCCTCAAAATAAAAGGACAGGGACCAGCACTCAGTCTGGTGTCTTCCTCGCCTAAGCAGAGTTAGTTGAAGCAGGATTCTTTAAAGTAGCTTGCTGTATCAGGGATAATGGAAAACCTGGGCTCGAGTTATTATATAAGTACATCTGATTTTTTTCTTTTCAGAATATAATCTCCCACAGCGAAGATTCTGTATCTTAATATCATACTGTCCATATCCAGTGCATATTAACTAATAATGACAGACACTGCATCCTCCAAATCAATTATGATGGAAGACTATCAAGGGAGGCTTGTTCTCACCAGTAGGTGTCTCTGCTCCATCACGCTGTGCCCCAAATCTGCCCGGGTTTCTCCTGGAAACACATGTTACATAAAAGGCATCTTTTCTTTAGAAATTGTATACTTTAAAGAGAAAATATAAAATGACTTCTCTTTTTATTTATATTCACTTTGTCTCTGAATTTGGCCTCACTTCACAGCACTGGTTGCTGAAAATGTTGGAGGGTGTTTTCAAGATAAACTCCCTTTTCAGTCTTTGGTACTTAAATTAGCTTTGTTGCTAAGCTTTCTCTCTGTTGGATCAGGGGTGCATTTTTGAGCAAAATAGCAATAAATAAGTTTCTAGTGAGACTGCTCAAAAGATTAGAGTCTTTCTCCTAAACCTTTATTCCTTTGCTGATAAAATGAAGCCCTGGATTAAGCATCCTCTGGGCTATGCAAGTATTCCTCTTAAGTGTTAATTATTGAGAGATGGTGTACATAATAGTTAAAGATGCAGGCCCTGGTCTTAAACTATCTGGGTCCAAATCCCAGCTCTGTCTCTTACTCCCTGTCTGATCTTCTTCGAGATACTTATTCATTTTGTGCTTCAGTTTCCTCTTGTATAAATGGTGATAACAATAACACTATTATTCTGTGATAAAGTTGTGGCGGTTAAATATCTTAGTATCCAAAGTGCTCAGCTCATTGCATAGCATGTAACAGGTTATACGTATCTTTTATATATACAGGATATATGTAAGTGGATATATATCTCCATCCTGTTACCACTTTGACATATCTGAACTGAGACAATAGATTACCATAGGGCATATGTACACCAGCTTTGTGACTTGTCTCATTAAAGGTATGAATATTGAAGTAATGAAACTGTTAGAGGGGTTTTCCCCAGAGTTATTTTTGCCCATCTCATGCATCTTCATAAGAGGAAGGCCGCCTGCCATCTTCTGAACACTTCGGGGAGGTTTTCCACCCACTACTACCCAGGAAACTCCTTTCCACATGGAGGTGGCTTACGTGCTTGGGTTGTTACAAATACAAGTTCGAGTCCAGCTTGGGCAATTTAGTGACTTAGTGAGACTCTGTTTAAAAAAAAAAAAAAAAAAGAGGAAAGCGAAGTAACTAGGTACTAGATCATGGAAAAAGAACCAAACATGAAGATACACACATATTTTCCTGACACAGCTCAGGATCTGTCCTGCTTTTCTAAATAAGCTTGATTAGGATATAAAATTATAAAATAAATGGAGAGAGAAACCTAATAGTCACACACACTTATGTGCTCCTGCCAGCCTCCTAAGCATATTTTAAGGTAGACATCATTGTTTGAGGACAGGAAATGCAAGGACAAATAAGGACCATGTACAGTACAGGGTAATGAACATACGCTAATTCACATTGTTCTAACCACCACCTTGACAGGTGATACTATTGCTGTCCTCATTATTCAAGGTGGGAAACAAGCACGGAGAAATTTAGGAAGTTGTCCATAGTTAGTAAGTGGCAGAGCAGGAATAAGAACCCAGCCAGTCCATCTCTAGAGATGTCCTTGATAAACAAGGAATTAACACAGTGGTTCTCAAATTTAAGGTAGTACAATAAGAATTACCTGCTGTAAGTCAACCCATTGAGATGATGTCGACTGCCTAGGAATTTTATCTAAAAAGGCAGTCTTGGCTAATAGGAAGAGTGCTCAGCTGCTCAGTGCTCAAACTCTCTGGCTGTAGTGGTATCTGGCTATCAGGGATGTTGTGGTACACTCTGGTCTAAAAGCAAATCATTTGGTGCTCAGTCCTTTTATCTGCTGAATGCTATTACCAGGTGAAAGACTTTGGTAGGTGCCTCTGTGTGCATGTGTGTGTGTGTGTGTGTGTGTGTGTGTGTGTGCGCGCGTGTGTGCGCGCCTCTGTGTGTTTGGTAGGAATAAAGCTTGTTTGAATTGTGGATAAAGGGCCTAACACAGATCACATAAAATGTCCACACAAGGATAAGTGCCAATTCCAAATCTGTGTGTTCTCTCTGGGTGAAAAGAAGGCAAGGCTGCTTTAGAATCCATGAATTATTGAGAAGGCCCTGAAATGGGGTCTAGAGATGTAGACCGTCATCAAAGTTTCTGCTCAATAGAGGTCTTTTAATGCTCTAAATGGGAAAATGAATTCTGTAAGCGAATACACATGCAATGTAGAAAATTGCTACTGATGCTATATACAGTTTAATTCCTTTTCAAAAAAGCCTTGAGAACAGAATGAACACATTATGCGTGGATGGTGTATTCGACAAGTGTCTTCTATGGAAACTGACTTTAGAATTATTATTTTCCCTTTCCCTTGCCAGGGCCTGACAATGCATGATAAAACATTAGAATGGGGCATCCAAATCCAGGCCCTGAAGGTCTTTTTGTTACACATTGAGGCAAAATTACATTTCTATAGTCAAAACACATTTTTACTTTGTTCTTATGCCCCTGACTTCACTTTTTTTTTTTTTTAATAAAAAGTCTGGGCATATGAAGTAGTGATCCATATCTGGCAACTTCTCTCAACCTGCTGTAATTTTGCTTTTGTTCCTGCCCTTCCACTGACACTCTTGTCTCAGGGGTCACTAGTCCTTATGTGTCCTTGAACAAAATGACACTTCATAGTCTTCATCTTTTTTGACTCCCCTTAACCTTTTATTCTAATGATCACTTTCTCTTTGGGAAACTTTCACTTTCTCTTTGATTTCACGATGGTATGGCACTCTCTTTGCTTTTCTCTTACCTTCCTGGCTATTTCTCAACCTTTAGCATGCCCTTTATGTATCCCTTTAATGCTGGTGTTCTTTGATATACTCTTCTCACCATCATTTCTTCCCACCATTGTCTATACACTGGAGTAGCTGGTTATACTATTGATATAGTGGAAAAAATATGACTCCCAACCTGCTAGATGTCAGTTATACTGAGTTTGTGTTCCCCGAAGTTTCAAAGAATGAATTCTAAGAAACAAAGGAGGTTAAGAGTAGGAAATTTATTGAGAGAGAGAGAGAGAGCGCGCTCCTGAGAGACAGGAGGTGACCTGAGTGGGTTGCCCACGAGCTCATTTTTCAGGGGAAGTTTTATAGAGTAGAATTGCGAGGTGGGTACAATGTCAAAATGATGATTAACAAATAATATTACAAGTGTAGTTGCTTAGGTAATATTGATCCAGTGGGGAAGAAGGTCACATAGTAAATGGACATAGAAAGAATAAAGACATTCCAGGATGGGGTGGATCTGGAGGTCTTGGTCGCCCACCTGGGTGACCTAGACTTTATCAGATCAGATGAGTACAATCTTCAGTTCATTGTTTATCCCTCGGCCTTATCTTGAGGCCTGACCTTCAGGATGTGCCTCTAGCCATAGTTATAGTGTATTCTCCTTTTGTGTATTGACTCCGTGGAGGGCCAAGCCCTGTCTGACTGCCTATAATGTTTCTACTTTATTTGGCTGTCTATAATGCTATTAGTACTACAACTATTACTACAGATTTATTGAAGCTAAGTGCTCTACAAGCATTATTTCACTTATTTATTCCAGTATCTTATGAAGCAGATAATATTATTTCCCCATTTTATAATCACATGTGATGTCCTCTCTTGTCCTTAAATCTTCCACACATACTGGTCCCTGAGTCTTATAAGTTTTCCCTTCTCTTTCATTAATGCCTTTCCTCATTAACTTGGGGCACAGCATTGAGTTAAATAAACACATACCATAGTTTTCTAATGTAAATTTGTACTTTAGCATTGTAGTGGCCAGTTGTGCATCTAGTAACTGTGGCTAGGGGATATAGGAAGCGATCTTTGTGTTTACCCACTGGGTAGGACAGAAAGTAATGTGTGTGCACATGTGCAGAAGTGTCAAACCAGGATTTTTTTTCCCACATAATGCTCTGTGTAACATTTTTGTGTATGTTTTCCCTGAGCACCATGGGGGCAAAATACATCCACACCATTCTTCTGTTGTGTAAACATGTACTTTACCATAATGGAATGTGGGTGTGGCTCACAGTAGCTGGGCCCAGGGAAACACAGAACCCATCTCTGTGTTCACTCACTTGGCAGACGAACAAGTTGTGTACAGGAGTTCCAAAGTAGCAACAGGTGAGTTTTACCCATGAAATGCTCATTGTTAAATTTCTATGCATTTGTTTCAAAATAGTTTTCTTTTGATTTTTCTGGTAGAAGTAGCCCAATTCTGTACAATGGCACATGAAAAACCAGATTTGCAAGTTTTGGAGGAGGTTGAAAGTGAATCATCAAGTGACTCATGCATGGCTGATGATGATGATGATGATGATGATGATGATGATGACTTTGACACTGGCCATGTGAGTCAAAGTTCCTGTGACAGTGAAATGGAGCAAGAATGTACCAATACAGACACAGAGAATGCTGACCTCCTTCATTCAGATGATGAATAAAACAGCAATGTGAGTAAATATTTGACTAAGTGAAATGGTACAAAATGGTCATGTAACCAAATAGAACAATTCAATGTTACAACTGGGTCTGAAAATATGAGGCTTTTGGCAGAGGTAAACCTATTGGATGGAGTGCCAGCATTGCCATTCAATGTTGGAAATTGTTTGTAGCAGATGAAATGCTACAAGATGTGAAATACACAAATGCTGAAATTCAAGTGAAACATTCTATAGGCACTAATAGCTATACTAAACAATGTATTTATTATGACACCTCACTAGCTGAACTGAAAGCATTCATAGGTCTGCTGTACTTAGAAGGGCTTTCTCATGGTAATCACAGGAATGTAAAAGACTTATGGAGAAACAACAGGTGGGGTCTTGAGGTTTGTGGAATAACAATGACTCTGAGGAGATTTGGTTTCCTTCAAAATTGCCTGAGGTTTGATTAGGAAACTGCCCACCAAGAAAGAAAAAGAACTGATAATCTGGCTGCTATCTACTCATTGTTTGAGAGATTTGTAGGTAATTGTCAAGGAATTTACACACCATCTGAACACATGACTATTGATGAACATCTTGCAGCATTTCATGGCCGCTGTAGCTGTAGGCAGTATATGCCAAAAAAGCTTTCAAAATACGGTAAAATATATGCCCTTGTAGATGCAGAGTCATATTATACTTTGAATTTAGAAATTTATTCTGGAACTCAGCCACCAGGTCCTTATTTTTATTTATTTATTTTTTTTTTTGTGGTGCAGGGGATCGAACTCAGGCCCTTGTCCTTGCAAGGCAAGCACTCTAATCACTGAGCTAAATCCCCAGCCCCAGGTCCTTATTTTTATGGTAATAAACTAAATGATGTTGTGAACAGATTTGTTGCTCTCATGTCCCAAACTAATTGGAATGTGACATTTGACAATTGGTTTACCACTTTTCAAATGATGTTACATCTGCTAACAGAGCACGAGTTCACCAGCGTAGGAGCTGTATGCAAGAACAAGCAGAAACTCCAAATGTTGCAATTTCAAAACAGAGAATTGTATAGTATAATCTTCATACCAGAAAGATACAAAATTGGCCTCATGTATGGCAAAGAAAAACAAACTGGTACTGCTGAAGTCAACATTACACCATGATGGATATATCGATGGAGAAATCTTGACAAAACTGAAGCCTGGGATGGTAACTTTCTACAACAAAACCAAAGGTGGAGTAGATGTTGTTGATGAGTTGTGCGGCAATTATGATGTCACTTGAAACACAAAATGCTGGCCAATGGTTGTGTTTTACTCAATCCTAAACACATGTGGCATAAATAGTTTGATAGTTTACAAAGAAAATAACAAGTGCAAAATATCATGGAGAAATATTCTTGGAGGATTGGGACTGGAACTGAAAACAAACTGTTTCTGCTCAGGGAACTATGCAAAAAAATTGTGGAGCACATTGGTGAGCTGACAGGTAAACAGGCAGGCACAATATCACAAAGACCTATGAAGACAACAGGACAACCAAAAAGATATCAACTGTGACCTACAAAAAAGGACAGGCAAACAAAACATACATGCTATCAGTATAGGTGATACTTGTGTATGGAACATGTAGTTTTCATGTGTGAAGTCTGCTCTGGGTGTGACATTTGAATCAAAGATTATTCATGTGGTAGACTTTTGTTTGTATTTACACTGTAGTTCACATAGGTTTTTATTTCTGATGTTATCTTTCAGGTTTTATAAGCAAGTAAACAGCTGATGTGAAAATGTTGATGTCTATTCTAAGCATTCATTATATATTTGATATTTTATTTTATTGGTATCTTATTTTCCTGCTATGTGCATGTTATACAATACAGTAGGGAGCTCCTGACAAAAGAGGAAAACTAGAGAGGTGACAAGAATGGCTTGCCACACAGGGAAGGAAAGTAAACACATGTGCTATCAGTGTAAGCGAGATGTGTGTACAGAACGTGCAGCTGTCACGTATGAAGACTGCCTTGGGTGTGACAATTAAAACAAAAGATTATTTTTGTTGTAGAGTTCTACTGGCATTTTCATTGTAGTTCACATAGGAATGTATTTCTGATGTTACTTTTTAGGTTTTGTAAGCAAGTACACAGCTGATGTGAAAATGCTGATGTTTATTCTAAACACGCAATATGCGTTAAGAACTTCATACTTTTTTGGATATTTTATGTTCCTGTGAACTACATATTATATAATACAATAAGAACCTCCTGACAAAACAGCAAGACCAGTGAGATGTCAGATATATCTACAAAGACAGGAAAGCAAAACACATGTGCTGTCAGTGTAAGTGATACATGTATATAGAATGTGCTGTTGCCATGTTTGAAGACTGCCTTGGGTGTGATAATTGAAGTAAATATTATTTTTGTTGTAGAGTTCTTCTAGTATTTTCATTGCAAGTCATATAGTGTTATGGTTTGTGTCTAGATGTCCCCCCAAAGCCTCATGTGGTAAGAGATAGCTGGATCTAGAGTGTGTGATTACTAAACTAATCCACTGATTGCTTTGGCATGGTTCTGCTGGGATCAAGGATGTGACACTAAGATTAAGGGTATTAGGATTAAGGGTGGGAGTACTGCCCACCCTAAAGACAGGTAGCCTGGATAAAATATAAAATACAGGAAGAAGCTGGTTAGCAGCTTGCTTGCATTCCTTGCCCTACCTTGCTGACTTCTGCCTGTCTGCCATGCCACCCTGCCTCGGACCCAGCTGACTGTGGACTGAAACCTCTACAAACTGTGAGCCAAATAAACCTTTCTTCCAATAACTTTGGGTGTCGGGTATTTTGTCTCAGCAATGAGAGAAAAGTAACTAAGACAATAGGAATTTATTTCTCTTATGTTTTAAACTTTGTAAACTTTGTAAACCATCAACAACAGTTGGTGTTGAAAATTTTGATGCTTTTTTATAAACAATAAATCCTAAAAATTCAATACTTTTTTATATTTTTTCTTGTTAAGTACTCATTGTTCAATATAAGAAAACTCATAAAATTGAAGTTAATAATTCATCAATAGAAATATTCTGAAGAATAAATATGGGTATTATATACTCACCACATTGTGCCTTTAACACAAAATTGGCATTATGCCCTGTTAATGCCTCTTTCTTGTTTACAACTGAGATCACACATCTTCTGGGACCACATGTGCCCTGGGACCAGTCCAGGTGCAGCTCCCACGTGTACCCACAAGCTCTCCCTGCTTTTCTCATCAGAACACTTACCACGTTGAGCTGCAGCTTGCTTACCTGTTGCTGTGGCTTATCAGTTTCTAAGCTTCGCAAAGACAGAAACCATACCAACATCCACTTATTTAGTCCTTCTATTCACAGTACATGGTACATGATCAATGCTTACTAAATATTGGTTGACTGTCTTTCTGACTAAACCTGCAGTTTTAATCTTCTCAAGGCTGTTTAAAAAATAATGAGGAAGAAAAATAGCAACTTGCCATTTTTCTGATATTGCCACATGTGTCAAATCCAAGTGTGATTCAGTCCCCATCTCAAGCATATTTTGTCTCTTTGTGAAACCTTCACTTCCTTTTTGATTCCATGGTGGTGTGGGTCTCCTGGGCCAGGGAATTTATGCAAGCTAGTTCCCATCTCTCTATGGGAAAGAGATCAACCTCTAAAGGGTATTCCTTGCAACCCTTATTATTGATCTTCTAACAAAATTCCTTCACTGTTCAAAGCTCTTCTTCAGTGTATATCATAGAAGAGGTGCTCAATAGATACTGAATGAATCAGGAAAGGTGGGAAAAAAATCCCCAAAAAAAAGTCAGTGTAGACTTTGCCTACACTGACTAATGACTAACTGAGTTATGCACACAGTGTAAATCAAAGAGTCAGAGTTTCCGGAATGTGCTGGGAGAAGAAATGAACAGTCTTTGTTCAAGTGGAGGATGAAAGTTCCTATAGACAAGTGTGCAACTACAGGTATCTTAGGAAGCTGAGAAAAAGCTTTTTTCCTTAAATCAAATAAAAAGGAAAAATGAATTGAGAGCTTAAAGGAAGAATTGTTTGTTTAATTCAGGTTGTAAATCTTATTATATAACATTCAGGGGATACTAAGGCCAAAGCTTTACTCATGTTCATCGGGCTCACAGACAGTGGGGAGGCCAGCCTCAGCCTCCTCTGAATCTAAGTTACTAAATATATTGACAGGGACTTACAGGCTAGAACTGCAGAGCCCAAGGGGTAATTAAATGCAGGAAAAAGTTTGGCATCTCTGCCTTCATTTTTGTTCTCTGTCTCTTTTATTACCTTAAAACTTTGGGTCAGATCCCTACTCAACTCTTAGTTAATCACTTAAGGAGTGTCTGTCTAAAAACTGGTAATGTAAGATTTATTTGCCCTAAATTTACCTAGCCTATCTCATATTCCTTCAGGACTGAGGACACCAAGACAAAAATAACTAAGATATTTTCAAGATTTGCAGGAATATTCAATTGCCATCTCTTACAATGACCTCTTCCAGACCACCTGACATGGTGCCCAGAACTCTCCAGTCATTATTTTAAGCCTGGGGCTACCTGGGTTTCCAGGAAAAAGCAAAACTTCACAGGCAGATCGCCCCATGAAGAGCTCATCTGCCCCTAAGCGGGAGGAATTACCCCATTATGGAACCCAGGCTTGCCCCCCAGGCAGGAGGAATTATCTCATGGTAACTAGGAATTCTCTGCAGCCTCATCACATAGCCATCCCTGAGACACCCGTCAACAAGGCCCCGACTGGACAAGGGTTACCTATTCTGCCAGCTACTTAGACCCCCAACTCTCGCCCTTGTTCCCCTTTTCAATAAAATCTTAAAATTTCTGACAACCCCTTGAAGGCGGATCTTGAGCCTGTTTTATCTGTCTTTCCTGTGTGGCCACACCAATGAAAGCTTCCTTCCTGCCTTTCACTGCTGGCTGTCTCCTTGCCTGGCATTCTGGGATGGATGACTGAACTGAGTTGGGTCTGCCAGGACTCCTGAAGCAGGGGCTTCCATTTGAAAACTCTGGTGACAGTCTGACTTAAGATCTTTTTAGACAAAGCTTTGATATCTATTTGCAAACACTTTTGTGCTGAGAGATCTAAATATGTCTTAGTGTTCTTCCAAGTAAAATTCTTTTAGGTTGTGTGAAGATCCAGGGAGGAGGCTTGAAGCAGGGTCTACCCTGCTAGGCATTTCATGTGCCTTGGACTGACTCTGAGTGTTCAATCTATCTTCTACTCTATAATGCTCAGTTTTTTTAAAAAATATACTTTTAAATAGTTTTTGAATATTGTAGTTTGGTTTTATTTACCAAGGATATTTCATGCTTGGTTAATTCTTTGTAAATAAAAGTAGCAAGGAACACATACTTACCAGCAAGTACCTATTTTTACTTCCAAGCAAACAAACACTGATTTGCTTGTCTGCTATTAATGGCAACATGCTTATGGTGGTACTTGACTGTACCTCCTCTAGGGTTAGAATATAGGAGACGTATCTTTGTAATCATAGACATCCATGATTATAATTGTCTTGTGCATCCTTCAAGGACAGGTCATATAAGGTCACAACCGGTAGCTCTGGTGGCAGAAGTGTGGTATTTATAATGGAAAATTTAACATTAGTTAGAAAGCAATCAAATGACAAGGCAGTGGCTGCTGTCGGGAAAGATATATTTTAAAAAGTCAAAACATTGTGAGTCACTCTCTTACAATGCACTTCTCTACTTTGGCTCCACCTCATTAATTTGCAAACCAACTTCTACTCTAAGAGAGGAAATGATCTTTACACAAAATCCCCGGAGCAGCTTTCTTTCACGGTGTAGTTTGAATTTTATAGAGTACCTTTAAAACAACTGAATATTTTGGTTGTAATAAAAATGGAAACATAATTTTTCTAAATTATAAATGATCTTGTTTAATTTGACCTAATCCTAGGATTAATGAAGATGATCCAAACATCTTCCTGGCAATGTTTTCAGTATTAGCTACAGTCATAAGATGCATAGGGGAATGAGAAGTTAAAGATTTACTGGCTTCTTAGAATAGGAGATTTAGCTGAAAAATTGTAAAAGGATTAAGAAATTAAGGCAACAAAATTAATTTCTTCTTTTTGGGGGGTGGGGAAAGAAAGGGCAAAAGGCACAACATCAAGTTCTTACTTTGTATTTTCCACCCTTCTCCTAAGGCTTCCTATGTGGTATTCACAGCAAATAGCTTCACTTACATGTAGAAATGGGCATCTGAAATGAATAGACTTCTCAGATGAAGAAGTACAAATGACAAATAAATATAAGAAAAAAATGTTCAACATCACTGCTCATTTGAGAAATGTGAATTAAAGCAACACTGAGATTCCATCTCACTCCAGAAAGAATGGCTATCATCAAGAAGTCAAGCAATAATAAATGCTGGTGGGGCCACGGGGCAAAAGGAACACTTCCCCATTGTTGGTGGGAATACAAATTAGTACAACCACTGTGGAAATTAGTAAGGAGATGCCTCAAAAAACTAAAACTAGAGGTTCCATTTGACCCAGTTGTTACCCTTCTAGGTATCTTCCTGAAAGAGTTAAGAGTATCATACCACAGTGATACATGCATACCCATGTTTATAGCAGCACTATTTATAATAGCTAAATCTTAGAAACAGCCTATATGCCCACCAACAGATGAATGGATAAAGAAAATGTGATATTTATATTCAATGGAATACTATTCTGGTAGAAAGAAGGATAAATTTAGGTCGTTTTTAGGTATATGGATGTACCTTGAGACCATAGTTTTAAGTGAAATAAATCAGACACACAGGTTTAAATTTTGCACTGTTTCTCTTGTGTGAGAAATCCAAAGGGTTAATAAGAAGCAAAATGAAAGATACATATTGGGAAGTAGGAAGACCATGTTCAGATGGGAAGGAAGATAAGGGAGGGAGAAGGGAGAAGGGAAGGAAGGGAAAAGGGATTTAAAAAAGAGAATGGAAGGAAAAAATGGAAACAGTTTTTGTAAATGGGGAGGGGAAGAAGGGTTGAAGGGATGGGAGGGAAATGGAAAAAAAGGAGAATTAAGATATATTATGCACAGGTACAAATACCCTATGATGAATGTGACCATTATATATGGAGACTATGTACTAATAAAAATAAATACATTAAAAAGTAAAAAGAGGTACTAACACAAACGTGCAGGATGTCAAGGAGATCTGATAACTAATATGATGGATGAACTTGGATTGAATCTTGGGTCAGAAGAAGGACATTAGTGGGATAAATTTAAAAATTTGAATAATGTACATAGGTTAGTTAAAAATATCACTGTTGTTTTCTTGGGTCCTGACAATTATACTTTGGCTTTATAAGATGCTATTTGAGGAGTCAGGTTAAAGGATATATGGAAAATATTTGTAATCTTCACGAACGTTTTTGTAGGTCTAAAATTATTTCAAAAAAAAAATTTAAAAACCAGAAAAAAAATCTGTGTCTTTGACCTACTGCTTTCTGAGTAAGAGAGTATAGAGGGCCAAAGTGCTGAAATAAATGATAGTTGCTTTAGAAACTATCATTTCTAAAGGCTACTAAAATGATACTTAAAATGTAATCTATATTTTGTTTCCTTTACTTAAGCAATTGCCCTTCAGTCAGGCAAATCAGTTTCCTGGAACAAAAAAGATAAAGTAAGCTGACGGACTTCTGTGAATTGAAATAGCTAGAAGAAATTTATCAAAAGCTCATTGCTGCATGGAAGAAAACCCCTTAGAATTCCTTGGTTCAGCCCAGTACTCAGCCCACAGTTAATATTCAGAAACTAGTTACTGAATATTTTTTGAATTTAAACAGTTTTTTTGAGGTTGACCAGAAAGCAGTGTTCATGAAGAAACAACCTTTTAAAATAAATTTCTGGGAAGCTCAGCGACATTGCAAAGGAAGGTGAAAAAGCAAGACGAACTTCTGGCTTGCCTTGATAAGAACCTTGGCTTAATTTTAACGTGTTTGGTAAACGTAGTTTAAACTAATATTGCTTGGGCCTCTGAAATGAAGCCCAGAGAATAACCATTCCAGATAAAATAAGCGGTCTGCTTTTCAGTGTCAAAGGCGTTTGTAACTCGTAGTTGGAAGGTGTCAGATATCTCAGTGATTACAGAGAAATCCTCCTCGATTCTCTCTAAACAGCTTAGTCCTTGTTAGACATGCAAATCCTCCCGAATTCCATAAAGAAATTAATCACCATTAAAAATAGACTTTGAAATATGAAATGAAAGATAAGGCAGAGCTCAGGGTTCAAGGGCTGCTGTTAGAAAAGCCCACGATATCCTTATGAACTGGGGCTATCAAACAGCTGTGAAGAGCACGGGACGCCGCTGCCCTTTCTGGGGCTGTGACAGTCTCCTCCACCCTCCTCCGTCTGAGAATAGGGTGCACAAGTCCAAACTGCGGGTGAAGAATAAAATGTTAGGGTGAGAATTTCTTTTCCTGATGGAATTTCATACTGATTCTTTCAAGGGTAATAATGCTTTCAAGAGTAAGATTAAGACAGCACAGATGAGGGGAAGTTCTGGAAAGAGGAGCTGTGACCGAATGAATCTGAGACAGGCAGACCATCAATCTGATTAATTAGGACCAAGTGTTGGGCTCTGAATTTGCTTGGGTGTGTCGCTGTGGTCACATGTTAATTTTAAATGATTAGCTACTACTGTCTTCTAAACAGGTTCTTAAATAAAGCACTGGATCTTGGTCTACACATGGAAAACAAGGGGAAATGATTGAAATAGTCTGTGGATAATTCAACTAATATGAAGATAACATATTTCAAATATTTTGAAAGTGGCCGAAGTTGGTTTTCTAAATTCGATGTTCAGGTTATTTCTTACGATACCTGCTATTCTCCCGAATTGGGTAAGTTAGGATCTGGAGGCCTTAATTATTCAGATTTTTCATTATTGTTGTTGGTTGGCTGTGTTTTTGTTGTTGAGATGCTGGGGATGGAGGTCAATGCCTCAAGCATGCTAGGCAAATGCATGAACTACGTCTCCATCTTCAACTATCCAGCTTTATTGCCTGTATCAAACAGATAAAATTAATTAGATAATTTTCTTATTTTCACCTTATTTTGTATTATTAGTTTTCTATCATACACAGAGTGACATTCGACAAAATTTTGAGTGGCCACTATATTTTGGGTATAAGGAATTACATAAATTTAATAAAGTGTGGTCTGTCACCACACAGGGGCATACACAGGATGGATCAAGCCACTTCCTATACTATAATGATGTAATGAGAAAGTCTGGTCTGGAATTGTTAGAATCCAGATAATACATTTATATTACATAAATCTCTGCATTCGTAGGCACATCCACAGTCTGTATTTTCTATAAGGCTACTCCGGTTCCCTCAAAGGCCAGAAGAACAGCAAAAACAATTTTAAAATGTTGATTGGGGTAAATAGATACTGACAATGAAATAAAAAAGAATATTCTGGTCTTGAAACAGACATCAAGCTGAAAATTTGAATTTCCCTGAATGGCTCATGTCTTGACTTTTTCTTTCTAGTGACAGAGCCCCAGGTGTAGAAGAACCTTCAGTTAAGATACTATATTGAAAATCAGTCATTCTGAAAAAGTATATCATGAAAGGGAATTTTTGATTCTTTTATTTTATTATTAGTATTATTTTTGAGTGCTGGGAATAGAATTCAGGGCCTTGCACTTGCTAGGCAAGCACTCTACCACTGAGCTAGATCCCCAACCCCTTGATTCTTTTAAATACATACATTCTTTTGAAATATTTTCTGGATTATTGAAATTAATGTATCTGATCTAATAATTTAGCATGCAACAGTTTGATATTTGCTGCTGACAAACAAATATATTAAGATGACTTTCGTAATTTACATACACACATCTGTACAAATGTATGACTAGAGAAGTTTCATACAAAAGTATGAAGATTCATACTTAATTATCTGAAAAGGCCACTTTTTTCTGAACCTTTCTGCTATAATTAGAAATGCTTCATTTATTCATTCATGGAGTATCAGTTAGTGTTGACTTGATGAAAGATACTGAGCTCCCAGCTGGGTGAAAGTGAAGGCAAAAGATACAGGCGGCTGCTGTCCAAATGGAAGAGAAAACTTTAGAGGCCGACAAACGCTGAACCTACAGTAATTGCCAAAGCAAGGAACACAGGTAATGGCATTCTCCCTTAGCTGGTTTATATAATGGACGACAGGGACAACACTGACCTTCTGGAAGAGGTACCAGATGAAACCCATCACCAGAGTCAAGTTTATTAAATTTCAATAGCCACTTAAGAGGTTATCCTGAGCTAACTTTCTCTTAGTCTGGAACATTCGGCAAAGCAAAACTGCCAGGGTATAGATTATGCTTCATTATAACTCCTCTCAAAGATCCAAAAAAGTTTACACAAATTTATTTTAGAAATTTGAAAATAATAATAGCTCAAGGATATTTTGCCCTGCTAATTTCATGAGCTATAAAAGACAACTCAAATGTTTATGAAATAAAGACATATTAAAATAAGGAACAAAATCTATCCCTAATCAGCAGCTATATTAATTACCTCAGATGATTTAAAATTCACACAGAAATCAATCAAATATATTCCTGTACCCTGTGCTAATTTAGGTAGGCTGCTAGTCATGAGTATTGGTTGCAAAGACATTAAAAGTTTTATCTTACCTTCTACAGAAGGATTTCTAGCACAGGTTTTATGAACCAAGATCGATCTCTTAGGTGAAATGCAAGCTTGTGACTCTATGCTCCTCTCTCTTCCCCTCTTACGCTTCCTAACTACTCTGTTGCATTAGTTTTCTGTTACTGCTGTAACAAACAAATTACCACCAATTTAGTGACTTACACAACACAAATTTACTATCTGACAATTCTGTAGTTCAAAAGTCTGATGAGGGGTCGGGGATTTAGCACTGTGGTAGAACGTTTGCCTAGCACGTGCAAGGTCCTGAGTTTGATCCCCAGCACAAAAAGAAAAAAAAAAATCTGATGAGTTTCGATGGGCTAAAATCAAAGTGTGTTGACCTGGCTGTGTTTCTTTGAGCAGGAAGCTCTATGAGATAGTCTATTTCCTTGCTCTTTCTAGCTTCTTTGGGTGTTGGTCCCCCATTTTATAAGCCAGCAACACTGAGTCTCTCTATGCCTTTCTTCCATCATCACATCTTTCTGTGGCCCTCTTCTAACTCCCTTTGTCTCATTAAGGACTCTTGTGATTCTATGGGACTCACTTGCATAATTCAGGATAATCTGCCTCTTTTAAAGTCAGTTGTTTAGCAACCTGAATTTCACTTGCAGTCACCATTCCCTTTTGCCATATACTCTAACACACTGACAAGTCTCAGGGTTTAGGATAGGGATATCTTTTCTGCGGGGCCATTCTTCTGACTATCATATTTATCATTAGGACGGCTAATAAGTATTATTCTTCTCTGTTCACTGATTTTTTTCATGACCATCGGTGCATTTTCCCCAACTATGTTCTAAAGGGCAGGGTTTAGTGGATCAGGGTTTAGTGGAGCATCTCATTCCCTGTAGCTGAGGGGTCTAGGGAAACAAAAATGCAAATGCCCACCTGAGTACTGACAATACTTCTCGAAACCCCTCCCTTCACCCTGGAGGGTGGTCTGTCATGCCCATCCTGCTTGTGTCTGCTTGGTGTCCAGACAATCTAAAATTATGCAACATAAACCTACCATAAAGCAAAATTGAAAATTTTCAGAATGAATCAGAATTTTGTGAAGTTTTAGAAAGTTTTGGGGAATTCCTTGAATCATGTAGGCTATCGGCAAAGGGAGTTTAGATAAGTCAGTATCTAAACAGGATGAACCGGTGAGGATGCTACTGCCTTGGGTGCCTCACAAGAAAGGTCTTGGAAAGGTACTAGTGTCAAATGTGGCGTCGTTGTGGTCATGTTACAAGGAGGAAAATCAAGTGAGGAGGTGATATGATGCCATACAATTTGATATACTTAACGTGTAATTCATTATTTTAAGAATTAGTGCATGGTCTAATTTAAACTATTCATGCAAAGTTCTAACTTACACTTTTAAAACTTTAAAAAACGCAGATCACATCATGGTCCGCCTCTTAAAATCCTTCAATGGCTTCTTTACACACTTAAAATAAAAGACAGAAGTCTTCCCTCAGGCCTGTGAAGTCTCACTCTCCACCCCAAGCTGTGTCCACCAGTCACACGACCCTCATGTCACCCTCCTTCCCATCTTTAGAGTCTTTGCATTTCTTGTCTCTATACCTGCAATGTTCTTCCTGGGGACTGTCACATACCTGTCTCCTTGTCATTCAGAGGTCAGGTTAAGTGTTCAAGTGAGCACTCTGTCATTTGCCTGCCCTTGTCCCATATTTGGTTAATTCCTGGCACAGCACTGCTCCCTCAGAGTTTTCTTGTAATTAGTTCAGTAGCATCAAGAGCGCAAGGGAAGACGTAACTTCTATACCCAGAACAGTGCAAGGCAGAGAGGAGGTGCTCAACAGTTAGGGGAGGTCAAAGAACAGACAGCGGGGCCTAGGCTTGGTTTTATTGCAATATCATTTGGGTTGGCATGCTTTGAGTTTAAAACCGATTTAACGATGTCATGAAATTACTCTTTTCTTTGATTATTTCTGTTCAACACTCATATAGCAAATTAACTTGACAAACCATTAGGGTTTTAAATTTGCGCATCAACAAACATCTGGACTGGAAAAAGGATCTGACTACGTATTTTGGTGTGTGTAGGCATTACCTAAACTTCGATGTTTTTCCCTCTGTTGCCTGCTAAGTGGATAAAAAAAGCTGGGAAAATAATGATAAGTTCTTTAACCTTAGTTGTTTCGACTAATTTTCAAAAGCTATATACATGAAATTGAGTAATATACATATATATATTACTTCACACATCTCATTTGGTAATATTATTATTTTATGAAAGATATGATTAAATTTTAGGTCTGAATTGTGCAAATATTGTGGGGTTTTTCCTTGTGTGTGTTGAAATAGAAAGAAGTCCCAGAAACGTTAAGAGAAATATCTGAAAGTATGAAATGCATACAGTGTACTGATAAAACATTCAATAAAGCTGAAAAGAACAAATCAAAGATAGATTTTTTTTTTGCTCCATGCTAGGATGAAAAATAAATTTAGTCTAATAGGATGTGGGACATGAAATGTATTTATCACGCCCAGAGAGCAAACTGATGAGTGTGAATTTTTTTAATAAGCAGAATAAATGTCAGGACAGATAAATCTATCACAAAAACAAACAATCTCTTTATAAATAGCAAATCACACCAAGTCACGGCTATCTTGCTTTTTGTCAACATGCATAAAACTCCCTTCTTTTATCAGTTCTCAGATCTAAATCATACATATTCATCATCCTAAGGTCAAACCAAATTTTATGGCCGTGCAGTAGTCCAGGACGAAAGCATGAAATATTACTCAGGGTTGATCAGGTGGCACCGAAAAGCTCACAGTTTCAGAAGTGAAATATTCTCATGGCCAGTTCCTTCAGCATATTTGTTGCTTCTAAGGATAATGTGACATACTTGTTTGAACAGTAATTAAAATGAATTTATACCCTAACGGTTATGTCCACAGCTGTAAGATGGTGGAAAAAATTTTCATAGGCAACATGTTCATTCAGGATTTAGTAAAGGTAAACGAGAACTGAGTGAGATACAGATTTAGCATAAGAAGCAGTACGGGAGAAGGGAAAAGGGTGCAGGCTTAGGGAGTCACCCAGAGGGGTTTAAACCACTTTGCAATGACATAAACCTTGGACAAGTCGTGGAACCCTTGGAAGCCATGATGCCCTCATCTATAAAATAGGGGTGTCCTGTCAATGTTCAGGCTGTTAGAGGTTCAACAAGGTGATGTATGTGAAACACTTGGCAGTGCTGGGTACCTTTAAATGGTCTGGAGGGGAGTCAGTTTTCTTGTACGAGACTAGAAAAACAAAGATGTGGTAGGCTTAGACTTTGCAGCAAGGCCTTTTAATTTGCTAAAGAGGTCACTCTTGATCTTCTCTGGGTCATGGCCCAGCTGGAAGCTCCTTCTTGCTGCTCTCCATGATGTGGAGCCCTGCCCAGTGGTCACTGCTTCTGGAACCCACTGTGCATACCCAGCCACCGCTTCCTCCCTTCTGACCGGGGAGTGAATGTGCTAGCTCTCAGCTACCAAATAGCAAAAGCTTGATAGTAGAAAAATGTTAATTTCAAATAATCCCTAATGGGAGAGGAGTTTGAAATGGACCACCCAATAAAGCTCAAGATCAGCTTCAGATTTTCTTTCCTACTGTTATTTTCTATAAGCAGTGCCAATGGAGTGGAACAAAACCGGGGTTGTCAAAATGATATTTTTGGCTTTTCCCCATCTTCTAATCCACCTTCCGTTTCAAGATACTCTGGTTTCTCAGATCTGTGACCACTCTCAGACCTTCAGACACACTTACCACCTTCCCAAATTCTCTATTCTCCACTTGGAGCCCATCAAAACTCCCATTTGATCAGTTATCCATTAGGAGGATGAAACTTAATTAAATTACATACTAATGAATAATGGTTGACAGAGAGCATGAAGTGTTAATTGCTGAGGGATTATTGTTCCTTAAAAGAAAAAAAAAATCCCTTGATATTTTTGGCCAGTGCATCCCTTTAGATCAGGCTGAAGTCTCACCTCCTCTGTTTGCATTGTGGCCATCTTTAGTTAAGTGTCAGATGGCACAAAGACATGTGAATCACAAGAAAAGAAATCACTCATTCAATCAGCCATTTATTCATCAAAATACCATCTGCAATGTAGACATGGTATGTAAGTGCAGAAATGGACCACAAGACCCCAGGTTGTCCGAAGTTTTAGTGTTGGCTTTTTGGATACACATGCTGAAAAAAAGGTGGTTCTTAAATAATTTAACCCGGATAGTTGCCATTTCAGATAATTGCATCCTATGCATCTTGTCCATTAATAATTATATTAGCATATCTCTGTGCTATTAATATCCCCCCTCAATTCTTGCTACATAATCATTTATAATAATTTTGAAGATAGTTGTGAAACTTTACCTCAGTCTCTACTAAGGAGTTTCATCTGAAGCAGACAGCAACAGAACTGCCTCCATCGCTGTTGCTTGCAACCACTGTCTGGGGGCGAAAGTGGTGGAGGCGGTGAAATGCGATGGAAGAACATAGTTTGAGGTAGAAGTGGCTCCTTCACTTCTTGCTGTCTGATATTAGTATTAATTCTCTGATGTTTAAGTGTTGTCATCTGGAAAATGGGGTTGTGGTAAGAATTAAATAAAATAATGTCCCTGATACAGAAGTGTTTAAAGTTCATGCACATCCACTTTTTCATCCGTTAGGTCAGTGCTGCTGGTTCTTGTTGTGACTGATGGGAACAGGTGAGGCAGGCGGTTTTCAAGTCAGTGTGACAGGACAGGGAGAGGACACGAGCTTCATACGTCTGAGAAGCACTGAACTGAGGACTCAGACATACTCTCCTATGCAAAGCAGCATTGTTCCTCTCTGCCCTCCCGCACTGTCTCCCTTCCATGAAAACAAGATCAAGGGCCGTCCTGGTGGTCTCCCCATGAGACTGATGCTCCTTTCAGTGCCTTGTCCTTCTGTCTTTATAGTTTTGGAGCCCAGTTGGGAGACTGAAGGGAATCACCTTTGGGTGCTTGTATTTAGATAGATGGGTCACTTATGGTCACTTTGCTACAGAGAATGTTCTGAACTATAGAATCTGAATCTGACTCTCTGACAGATGATTTGAGAAGTTCTCTCCATCCCTCTTCCACTGTCCTCTTAACAAGCCTAGAAATAAATATTAAAAAATAATGAGGCTTGTTTGTGTGCTCAGAGTTCTGCATTTATCACTCTGTTCTATTGTTTTGTCTTTTTTTTTTTTTTGATTAAGGAGATGTCTTTTTTCCTCAAAAAAGTGAGGCCGTGTGAAAATGGACCTTTTGTTTAAATTCCTACCTTATTCCATGGTGTCCTGGGATCCTGTTTTATTTGTTCTCAGTACACATGTCATTTTAGCTGTGTAATGAAGATTTCTACACTCAGTGGTGCTGGGAGTAGCAGCGGCGATGTGCATCGAAGGGTTTTTGAACGTGGACTGTGGTACTGGGCCTAGTGGAAGTGGCGCTCATCCTCCTCCCTGGGAAGTGTGTGGTCACGCCTGTCAGATGCTGGGGAAGCCCTACAGAAAACAGGCTCTGTACCGTGCTGAGGAGCGTTCAGCGCCTGCAGTAGGTTTTTTGAGTCCCAGAGTTAGTGTTATACAAACTGCAATTTGCGAATCCCAAATTTCATAAGAGCAGTAGCAGCAGCAGATGGCAAAAAATACATTTCTAATTCATTTAAAATCCACTCCAAGAAACAAGTTCTCCATGTACTCTTTATACTGTTATTTTTCTATATGTATCTTCTACGCTTTCTAAATGAAATAATTACGAAGACAAAAGACTGGCTTGTGTTCCTCTCTGCTGAGGGGCAGCAGCAGTTTATATGCCACAGTCTTACTGGGGAATCATAATATAAGCCTCCATTACTGAAGAAACAGGAGCTTAATTTGGATGATTTTCAAGTCTGAGGCTTTAGTGAGGGCCAGGTGCTAGGTATAATTTACCTTTATGTTTATAGAATGTTTTCTTATTTTAAAATGCAGTGATGTGTCAAGAGCAATAGTCAGCCTGATCAAAGGCTTAAGAAATCATTCTGCCTTAGTTCTGCATGACATCTATGTATCAAAAGGAAAGTTTTAATAGGTGCTTTTAAAGAAGTGTCTTTCATACTTTGTGACTGTGATTATAGGTAGATTAGAGCATTAACCATCTGGAA
The DNA here is from genome assembly GCA_004026905.1 of Hystrix cristata. Taxonomy (NCBI): domain Eukaryota; kingdom Metazoa; phylum Chordata; class Mammalia; order Rodentia; family Hystricidae; genus Hystrix; species Hystrix cristata. The sequence continues at coordinate 95,995 of PVJO010005174.1, forward strand.
ATCAATCAGGAAATCTTTATCAGGAGACCACTATGTGCGAAACACTTGGTTAATGTTAAGCCTGTTCTCTGAGGCCTTTCACAGCTCAGAAAGACACGCGCACTGTGACGTTAGGAAGCCTGTACCGACTGTGTCTTCCACAGACACACTCTGGGGAGCCAGAGAACAGGTCCATCAGGATTTGGGAGGTGTCTTCCCCAGGCCTGTTCATGTTCAACCTCTCTGGGCAGAGAAAAAAATGTAGGTTCCTGATCTCAGTTTGGGGTTCGGAGTTGGATTTGAGCAGTGAGGGCAGTTGAGGTAGGACCGGGTTGATTCCTGCCTTTGGGCAACGTTCGATTGAGATGAATAAAAACCCAAGAGACATAACTACTTACATTAGAGCAGTAAAGCATTTTAAAAACTAGATATTTGAAACAGCAATGGGAGCCAGTTTGCTTTGGAAGGAAGCATTGTACAGGAAACCGTGGCTCCTGCTGTGTGCAGGGCCCGGGTAGATTCGCTGAGCCAGTTCAGGTGGTGGCTCTCTTTCTATTCCTGCCTAGATATTGTGCTCTCTTCTGATAAGCTCTTGCCATGATTATTTGAAATTGGGCCATCCAAGAAAATCAGGAGCCCTATCATACCTTCACCTATGCAATCAGTAGACTAAATCTAGTCTGTATTTTGGCCAAGTTCCCTCACTCTGTATTTTAAAATGATATTTTCTATCTCGTTTTAGCTTTTGGATGGTTCTTCACTAAGTAGTCAAGATCCATGCCAGCATAACTACCTTTGAGGTACAGAAAACTGTGTAAGATGGATATTGAATTGCATTTGTACTAGACAAACTATTTTGGGGGGTGGAATGAGGCAGTTGATAATGCTGTGATTTCATTTCAAGGTCCACAGTCAGGATGATGCAGAGATCCCTTACTTGATGGCTCAGAAAACAGCTGTGGAAAATTCTCAGGACCCTGGCTTAGGGAACCCTTAGTGATCGATGTTCACTAATACTGCTCAGCCACAAACAAAACATCTCCTTTCTCCCAGAAAGATTGGCATGTGGAAGTGAAGTGGTTTCGGCATTGGGCAAATTCTCCTGGCACAAATCATTCTTGCTGGGGGAATATGTGCCATCCCTTTAAGATTGGAGTCCAGGGACCATTTAATGTGACCTTGGGTAAGCCATTGGATCCTGCCTTTGTCTCTCTTCAGTGCCACTGGATAGCGATTGTCTAATATTTGCTAAGTGTTCCCAATGTGGCAGCTGTCATTGTAATTAAAGTGGCCAATAATCTATTTCAATTGCTGCTATTTTGCAGGCTGAAAGAGATCGAGCTGCTTGAAACTTTGTGAGGCTGCCTGTGAGCATCACTGGTAGAAACAGAGTTAGGGAAAGCCATCAGCCAGGATGAAGGGCCAGTGCCAGGCTAGGTGGGGACAAAGCCAAACCCATCCAGGGGTCTGGGCAGCTCTGCTCCCTTCCTGAAGGAACTTGCTTTGGAGAAAATCCCTTTTGCTAACCAGGGAAAAGTAGATGGTGAAAACTGATGCTTCATAGATAGAAAGATCCTTGATACCTAACTGCTTAGGGGAGACAGGATGGGTGTAAGAAATAGGAGACCTTTTAAAGTAGAGCTTTTGGCTTAGCATCAGAGGATTGTACAGAAATGCTGTGGGGTTGTTTTTTTTTTGTCTCCATTTCTGTTTGGTTTTCCCTATGGTATCTGGGAAACAGAGTGGACTAAGATAGGACAGCCTTTAGAAAAACAGAACACTATCAGGGCTTGGGGGAAACAAGTCCACAGGTGGTACAAGGTAACAGTGCCTAGCCAGGCTAGGAGAGACAGGTTGGAGTACCCGTGGCTAGGCTAGGGGATGATGAGAAACTCGAGGACTTTTTTGGAAAAATAAAGCACAGAAGAATGTACATAGAAGAAGATCTATAAAGGTATATATTTTTCTTTGAATAAGTTTGACCTAAACATAATCTTTAAATATATAATAGTGAGCAATTAAAATTATTTCTGATATAGGGAAAGATGAACTGTAGGATATGAGAGCAGGGAAGATCAAAGTTTTGGGTTTTGTCTTCCTGAGGAGGCTAGTTTTGAATTCCTGGGCATGATTGTACTCAGAGTTGTAACACTGATGTCTTTAGTCAGAATTAGAAAAATATTGTGGAGTTGGTTGTGGTGGCACATGCCCGTAATCCCAGTACTCTGGGAGTCTGATGCACGAGGATTGCAAGTTTGAATCTAGCCTAGGCAACTTAATGAGATCCCGTCTCAAATAAAAATTTTAAAAAAGGGCTAAATCATACCTTAGTGTGAAGACTTTGAGTTCAATTCCCAGTACTACAAGAAAGAAAGAGAGAAAGAAAGAAAGAAAATAGATATGGAAAACAAGATATTAAAGTACCGGGAGACAGTCTAGCAGCTATCCTACCTGGTTTTTACAAATAACCCTACATACAGGTCAGAAATCAATTATAATTTCAAAGTTATAGTAGAAAAATTACTATTCAGAGTTGAGCTTTCTGATGATATGTGTAAATGAAAAAAGCATAAGAAAAGGTGGAGGAAAGAAATGGAGAAGTAGAAATAGTAATAAAAATGTAGCCATTAAAAGGGGTTAAAAAAGGGGGGTTATATCTACCAATGCTGTAGAAATTTTAAAGAATCATAATATAATATGCATATTTGTGCCAGTATTATTGAATACGAAGATGAAGTAGACAATTTTCTAGAAAGCAATGAACTACCAAGATGTCTCAAGGAGAAAGTGAAAGTATATATATTAAAGAAATTGAATCAGTAATCAAAAAGCTATCCTTGACCCAAATACACAAAATCTGAACGGTTTTATACATCATGTGTCAGAAATTGTCAAGAAACAAATTATTCCTTTATTATATAAATACTTCTAGAGAAAAGACAAGAAAAAATAGAAAGCTACCTGACTCAACTGGCTGGTAACTAAAAGTAAACAGAAAAGTATAAGAAAATTACAGATTAATCTCACTAATGACTATAAATAAAACATTTAATTATAAAGTTTGTTCAGCAGTGTGCATACCCAGGGAATACTTATTCAAGGGATGCAAGCTTAGTTTAATATGTAAAACTCCATTAATAAAATAAACTATTTTAAACAGATTACAGATAATTATGTCATAAACTTTATGGCTGTAATAACAGATGCAGAAAAAAATATTTGATACAATCCAACACTCATTTAGGATTAAGGATTCTTACCAAACTACAGACAGAAACTTCCTTAACTTGATTGAAGATACATCTTCAAAATGAAATTACAAATCAGTCTCTAACAATGTAATTCCAATTACAATCCCAATAGAGTTTTTGGGGTCTTCTATATAGAGTATCATGTCATTTGCAAAGAATGATAATTTAACTTCTTCTTTTCCTATCCTTATTCCTTTTATTTTTCTCTTGTTTAATTGCTCTGGCTAATGTTTCCAGAACTATACTGAATAAGAGTGGTAAGAGTGGACATTCTTGTCTTGCTCCGGATTTTAGAGTGAAAGCTTTTAGTTTTTGACCATTTAGTATGATGTTGGCTATTGGTTTGTCATAGATGGCTTTTATCAGATTGAGATAAAGACCATCTATTCCAATTTTCTGCAGGGTTTTTATCATGAATGGGTGAATGGTGAACTCCACGGAAAGACTTCTAGATTTAATAACCAAATTCAGCAATGTAGCTGGATACAAAGTCAATGCTCAGAAATCAATAGCATTCCTGTACATAAATAACAGACTCATTGAGAGAGAAATTAGGGAAACAACACCTTTCACAACAGCATCCAAAAAAATGAAGCACCTAGGAATCAATCTAACAAAGGAAGTAAACGATCTATACATAGAAAACTATAGTACTTTGAAAAAGGAAATTGAAGAAGATATCAGAAGGTGGAAAGACACTCCTTGCTCTTGGGTGGGAAGAACCAATATAGTGAAAATGGCCATACTCCCAAAACTGCTATACAGATTTAATGCAATCACAATTAAATTACCCATAGCATACCTCACAGAATTAGAGAAAACAATAATAAAATTCATTTGGAACAAAAAAACCCCTAGAATAGCAAAAGCAATTCTGGGCGACAAAAGCAAAGCAGGGGCCATCACAATCCCGACCTGAAATTATACTACAAAGCTACTGTAATAGAAGCAGCATGGTACCAGCAAAAAAAACAGACCCCAGGACCAATGGAACAGACTAGAAGATTCAGAAACACGTCCAAACACTCTCAGTCACCTTATCTTTAACAAAGGGGCCAATCACCCTCACTGGAAGAAAGACAGCCTCTTTAACAAATGGTGCTGGAAAAACTGGCTCTCCACATGCTGAAGGCTAAAACTAGACCCATATCTTTCCCCATGCACTAAGCTAAAAATCAAAGTGGATCAAAGATCTAAATATTAAAACAGAAACACTAACTCTGTTGGAAGATAGAATAAGTGGAACTCTTCAAGACATAGGTGTAGGCAAAGACTTTATGAACAAATCCCCAGTTGCCCAAGAAATATCACAAAGAATCAACAACTGAGATCTAATCCTATTAAAAAGCTTTTTTTTTTCTAATTTTTTTTATTTTTACCAAGAAGATGTATTGGTACATTGTATACATAATGATCATAATAAAAGCTTTTGCATAGCAAAAGAAACCACCAACAGAGCAAAGAGACAACACACAGAGTGGGAAAAAAGTTTTGCCAGCTGTTCCTCAGACAAAGGACTAACATCTCGAATATATAAAGAACACAAAAAAATCAGACGCCCTAAATTTAAAGACCCAATCCAAAAGTGGACAACTGAAATGAATAGACACATCTCAGGTGAAGAAATAGAAACAGCAAATAAACGTGAAAAAATGTTCAACATCACTGGTCATTTAAGAGATGCAAATTAAAACAACCCTGAGATTCCATCTCACTCCAGAAAGAATGGCTAGTATCAACAAATCAGCCAATAACAAATGCTGGAGGAACTGTGCCCAGATCAGAGGCATAAAAGGGACTGCACCCAGGTAATGCAGAGCAGTAGAAAGCGGCATGTTTCTGAGGAACAGCAGGAAGCAGAGAGTGCTCTGAAGGAGGACTGACAATACTAAGCGATACAGAGAGTCTGCTGGTTCCACAAGTAGATGTTGGCTGATGCTGGCACCTGTTAAATAACCGATGCATGGTTTTCTTTTCTTTTTCTTTTTTTTAACTTTTCCTCTCAGTTCATTTCTTCTTATTTTTATCTGTTGATGGAGAAAGAGCCATCTTAGTGCTTGGTAAACCAAGCGAAATGGATCCTCCCCTGCCATATTTTCAATCATCTGCACTCAAGGAGAATAGTTCTAATTGGAACCCATCCTCACATCAGATTGTACAAATCC
>PVJO010005175.1:0-101451 GCA_004026905.1 Hystrix cristata
TCGAGGTGGACATTCAAAGGAAGGGAAAAGTTTTAAGGCCAAGACACTAGGGATCAACAATGGGACAAAAATCTAGTTCTAAATTCAGTTAACTGACCTATAGATTGAAATCTCCTTCCTGAGAAATTAGATTACTAATTAATTTATCACAAAATAGGAAAAAGAGGATTTGGACTCAGTCCAGTGATTTCCTTCCTATTTTTAGTCATTTGCATCATGATGTCTTAAAGAGAAAGAGTGTACCCACTAAAATTCATCTCTGAACCAATTTATTTACATTGACATTTATACATATACTCAAAGAAGACACCTCTCCAAATCTTTCCCCTATGGGAATAGAAGCAAATTTAATTATTAAATAATTGGAATGTGATCATGTTAATTTCAAGTTCTTTTCTTTTTAAGTATTTTATCTGCATGACTATTTCCTTATTCTCTGTGCAGCTTTTAAAAACTGGCCAAAACCCAGGTAGAAAAACTTGGATAAGATTATCGTATCTAGCTAGAGTACTTTGCAAACTTATGTCCAGGTTTTACTTGTTTAGATTTGGCTAAAAATACTTGAGAGGTGATTATCCCACTTTTTGGAAATCGTATGTGCTCTATTACAGAAAATGTTAGACTCTTTGACATGATTTTTTGAATTAATTTTGAAGTTAGAATGTCACTAAAGCTAAGCATCATTCTACCATAAGTTAAAAAAAAAGCCTTCAGAAATAAAAATATTCTCCATAAATCTTAGAGGCAAAGAGGGGTGAAACCAGATTGCCCTAAATCATCATTGTAAAGGTCACCAAGACTGCAAGTGTAGGTCCAATTAGTCTTGCTCTTGGGTTCAGGGCTGCGGAATTCAAACGAAGCTCTGATCTCAGATTTTAAGTGACCATTTGGAACCAGCACTCTGAAGTGACCAGGACTCAGCACACTGAAGCTAGCATCTAAAAACCATTATCGTCAATGTTATTTCTCTCCACAGACAAGTGACTCCACCTGAAATGTAAGTCTAGCTTAGGGCTATTGGCTCTCCAGTATCATATCATCATTAGGGGCTTTCTCTTGCCACCTTGCCTTTGGGAAATGTGATCATATTTTTGTGTAACGCTGGGTTTGCTTCTGACAAAAGAGAGAGAGATGAAAAAGGAGCTGCTAAATTTTTTGGAAGATAAATGACAATTAAAATAATCTCAAATAAATGATATGGTAACAAGGTCCCCCTTTTATCTCCACAGTGTTACATTATTAGTTACTTACTCACTGTCATGAGATGACAACATGTTGACAGGTATTAATTATTAGGAGCCCTGCTGAGTGGAGGCTGTTCCGCTGGGATGACGGCTCTGCCATGAGCCAGCTGTGGCTGTGGACCATTGACGGAGGCCACTGTCTCCCTGTCAGATTTAGTTTCCTTGTCTGCGAAATGGTGGTTGTGAATCCTGCCTGTGGCGGTTGTGAGGTTTTAATAAGGTAATGTTCTAAAGTACTAAAATGGTGCGAAGATCTAGAAAAGTTTTAATAAACTATAGTATCTATTTAAAACAAATGTATGTTTATATGCAGAATTTTTGTGCTGACGTAATTTTCATCTATCTAAAATTTTTAAAAAATATAGCATCTTTTCCTACTCTGACTTCTCTTCAGATTGCATAAACTTTTGCCCTTTAAAAATGACATTCTCCAAGTGAAGAACATAGTCAAGGGTAAAGCCCCATTCGGTTCCATCCTCAATGCCACACAAAAGCAGTTTTCCACAAATAATCACGTCTTTGAGGCCAGTGTCCATTTAAAGATTAAAGAACCCCTATTAATTTTGATTTTTTTTGTAAAATTTTTCCCTTCAACAAAATCATCTATACTATAACACAGCATACTATATATTAGTAGGGCATCATATATTTCTAATTAGTAATTTAAAAAATTATAATTTCTATGATACTTATATGGATACTGTATATAGCCATGTTAAATTTTTTTATAACTCTTTCTCTTTGTCTGTTCATGTTTTATTTGTTTTCTTTTAATTGACAAATAATTTTGTATATTAAAGGGGTAAAATGTGATTTCTTGATCTATGTTATACATTGTAGGAAGATTCAAGCCAAGCTAATTAATGTACCTGCCACCTCACCACTTCATTTTATTTGTAATGAGAAAGTTTAAAATCTATTCTTTTTACCAATTTTGAAGTATACAATGCATTCTTAGTATCTATGGTCACCATTCTGTGCAATAGAATAGGAAAACTGATTTCTCCAGTCTAACTGAAATTCTGTACCCTTTGATCAATATTTTCCCTTTCTCTAACCTATCCCACCCTGCTGGCTTTTGGTAACCACTTTTCTACTCTTTGGTTCTGTGAGATTGACTTTTTAAATATTTCATATATAAAAGAGATCATATAGTATTTTTATACCTGGCTTATCTTATTTAACCTAATGTTCTACAGTTCCATTCATATTTTCTTCTTTTTAAAGGCCATATAGGATTCCCTTTGTATATGTTACACATTTTCTTTTATGATTCATCTGTTGATGGACAATAAGGTTACTTTTATATTTTGGCAATAGTGAATAATGCCAACACGGACTTGGGAGGGCAAATGTCTCTTTGATACGTTGATTTCAGTTCCTTTGCATATATAACCAGAAGCAGAATTGCTAAATCACATGGTAGTTCTACTTTTCGTGTTTTGAGAAATTTCCATACCATTGTCCAAAATGGCTGTACTAATTTTTATACCTATAAATACTATGAGTTTCCTTTTTTCCTCTTCCTCACTAATACTCGTTATTCCTTTTTTTTTTTTTGATAGTCATTCCAACAAGGTACACTGATATTTCACTGCGGTCTCAATTTGCATTTCCCTGGTGATTAGAGATGTTGAAGATTTTTTCATGTATCTGTTGACCATTTATGTTTCTTCCTTTGAGAAATGTCTGTACTTTTACTTATCTTATAATTGAGTTCTTTGTTTTCCTGCTGTTGAGTTGTTTGAGTCCTTCTGTATTTTGGATACCAGTCCCTTAGCAGATGTATGGTTTCAAATATTTTCTCCCAATCTGTGGGTCATCTCTTCAGTCTGTGAATTGTTTTCTTTGCAGGGTAGAAGCTTTTTGGTTTGATGCAATCCCATTTGTCTGTTTTTGCTTTTGTTGCCTGTGCTTTTGAAATCTCATCCAAGACATCATTGCTCAGACCGATGTACTGGTACTTTCCCCCCATGTTGACTTCTAGTAGCTTTTTAATATCAGGTCTTATGTTCAATTCTTATTCATATGGAGTTCAATTTTTGTATATAATGTAGGATTAGGTCCAATTTCATTTTTCTGCATGCAGATATCCCATTGTTCAACCCCACTGATTGGAGAGACTGCCTTTTCCCCATTATGTGTTTCTGGTACTAGTGGGTAAAAAACCAATTAACAATAAATACTTGAACTTACTTCTGAGCTCTCCATCCTGTTCCATTGATTGCTGCATGTATTTTGATGCCAGTGCCAAGCTGTTTTGACTACAATAGCTTTACAATGTATTTGAGAATCAGGAAATGTGAGGCCTCCAGCTTTGCTCTTTTTGCTCAAGAATGCTTTGACTACTTGAGAAATTTTCTAGTTCCATATGAATTTTATATTTTTATAATGCTGTGTTTTAATAGCTCTTTCTAAGATTTATTTTAGACTTTAAAGACTCTAGTAACAGAAAAAAAGACTCTTGCCCCAAGAACTGATAAAATTTTCTTTTCTGATAGTCAGAACTATGTAACACATAATAATTTCCTTTCTAACCCTGGCTCCAATATGTCTTACATAGATACATGAGTTTATTTCTGGACTCTCGATTCTATTCATTTGATGTATGTGTCTTCCCTTGTGCCAGTACCATAATGTCTTCATTACCATTTCTTTGCAGTGTGTTTTAAAATTAGAAAGTATGCTGACCTCTTCTTGAAACAAGTAGATTGTTAAGATTCGACATCATTATGGTATACTTGCCATCAACTCTAAAATTACATCACATACCACTGAGCAAAGTAAAGGATCCTCTTACATGTAGAGTGTGTAGCTTTCAAAAAATGTCAAAGGATTAAAACAATAAAAGAGTTTGATAGAGTAGCAGGACATAAACTAAATATAGAAAGACACAGCTTTTAATTGCAAAAATATCAGCTAGAAGATGTAATGATCCAGAAAAATCTGCTCGTATAGCAAAAGATAATGTGATTATAAATAAATTTCAGAAATATACAATATGAGGAGATACAAAAGTAGACTTGAACAAATTTTGATAAGATGACTCATTCATAAAGATGTCAATTCTCTACATTAATCTATAAATTTAATGCAATCTCAATAAAATACTAATATGCCCCTGAGGAAAGAAAGCAATAAACCAGAATGCCCAGTAAATTACTGAAAAAGAAAAGCTGTGAGGAAGGAGTAACCTTCCCCCTCAGCTAGCAAAACATCCTTAAAAGCTGTAATGTTAGTACAGTATAGTGTTGTCACAACAATAATCAGACAGCCCAGTGAAATAGAAATGAAAGACCAGAGATAAACATATGGAAATTTAGCATTAATAAAAATCCTACCTCAAATCATTGAAGAAAAGTGAATTCCGGGAAAGGTGCAAGCCATTTGAGAAAAGATATAGTCAGATCAGTATCTCACCCCTCACATAAGAAAAAATATATCAAATGGACCAAGGATTTATAAGAAATAAGAATCTATACAAGTACTAGAAGATGCATGAATTCTTTTGTATCTCCTCATATCGTATATTTCTGAAATATACATCCAAGTTTAGGAAATGACTTTCAAACTGTGATTCAAAATCTATAGGAAATAAAAGGTTCAAAAATCTAATTGCATAAAAAATGTTTTCAAGGGAAAAAACACTATCAATAAAGTTAAAAAAACGAGTTGGACAATATATATGAAATTGGAGTGGGAAATCATGGAGGCAATTTTTTATTCTATTTTCTGTGCATGTTCCCTCTTCAAAAGCTTTGTCTCTAGTTCAGCTCATGTTAACATGACTGCTCAGACACACTGTTTCTTTCTTTCTTTTTTTTTTCTTTCCAGTACTGCAGTTTTTTCCAGTACTCCCGGCTCACACTGAGCTACATCCCCAGCCACTTTTTAAAATTTTGAGACAAGGTCTCATATAGTTGCTAAATTGTCTAGTCTGGGCTCTAATTGTGATCTTCTTGCCTCAACCTCCCAGAGGGCTGGGGTTACACCTGTGAGTCACCATGCCCAACTTTCATTTGAGTTTTTATCAGATAATTGTCCTCTTTTAAAAAGCTATCTTATGAACCATTAGTTTGCCTCCATAATAGGAAGCTGAGAGCATCAGCTAACCTTTTGTTTTCCTTCTGATCCATCAGGTTTCTTTCTTTTTTTTCCTGAAAAACCATCATTTCTTTTCTTTAAATGTTTTCTTCTCATAGAAAAAAAGACATGTAATTAAGGAATCTAATTAATAAGATGTATGTGCATAATCTAAGCTATGAGATACAGTAACAATGGAAAATACAGTTTATAATACTTTTAGACACAAAATGAAACATAAATATGAATTCTAATTAAAATAAAAATGATCATATGTGAAGTTATATATATCTTGTTTCACGTGGGAGAAAGTCATTTTTCCTCATTTAACTCAATTCACTATAATTATGAAAACAGAACTGCAATATGGTAGTATATAACTTATTTTTGATCAGTTAATAATGAAATTGGTACTTCTTCATCAAATAGCAATTGAATTGAGGAATGACTAGACAAGACCCAGGAATTAAAGTGTACTTTCTCTAAGTGAATTCAAGTTCTAAAAATGTGTTGTATTTGAAGAAAAATGCCTATTATCTTCCAGAATTTTAAAGTTGTATAACAGTTCATTTTCATATAGTTTTCCCATTTTTGACTAAGAAAAGTGAAACTTCATTGTGCTCATTTTGGGTAGTTGTAAAGGTTTTCATCTTTTCCTTACCCAAATCAGCTGTTTTGGCTTTAATTTCCAGAACATGCATTTGCTATTGGATATTATGTTGACAAATTGTAGCATATGAAACATACTAATTTTTTTAGTCAGCTTTCTGTCACGATAACAAGTCACTTGAGCCGAGTAACTTAGGGAAAAGTTTTGTTTCGGTTCACAGTGTCAGAGGTTTCAACCTCTGATCCATCAGCCTAGCTGCTCTGGGCCCGAGTGAGGCGGCACATCACTGAATGAGTCTTCGGCAAGGCAAAGCCTCTCACCTCATGGGCAAGGTGAAAAGACAAGGGGAAGAACTCAGGGTCCCTTTCAAGGGCACAGTGATCTGAAAACCTCCCGCCAGGCGATGCTTCCTGGGGCCCCATGGACTCCCAAAACACCACCTCAGACGGCTTCTCCACACGCACCTTTGGGCGCCCCTTAGAATCCAGACCACAGTGCTGGTTCTCTAGTTTCCATCTACTCACTCTGCGTCAAGTGCGATGCCATCGATATAATGACTGCTAATCCATCTCTACAGATTTTGCAGCACTAATGTGGATTGTAGAACCTAGGAATATATGAAAACCTGTTGTTTGAAATACGTTTAGGTCGGAAACTAGCACATCTGTTTACAACTTTTCTTCAGGGAATTATAGCAGTATAGGTTTTACATTAAAATGCCAAGAAACTCTTTGGTCTCTTCCTCTCTTCTTTTTTTTTTCTTTTATTTATTGGAACTCAGTAAGTTAAATAACCCAGAAGCAAATGATTTACATTGTGACTAAAACCATCTGTTTATGGCTGATTCCTCATCAAATCACCAAAATATAATATTGGAAACAAAATTACTGTACACAAAATTATAAAATTTGTACTCGAACACCTGCCCAAAACAATAAAATTTCTTCTTCTCTCTAGTTTCAGTCCTTTTGAGTCTCTCTGTGACTGCCAAACTTCTGATAAGTTTCTTAAAGACCAGTAAGGTTAAATACAGATTCTATAATTGGAAGGGGCCAGGAATGAACTTCCATCCTAATTGTATAGATCTGTCTACTCATCTCACAGAAAACAGAAGCAGAAATTTTTTTCTCTCTGTATTTATTGTATCGTAGTAAGAAGAGCCATACTCAGGCCAAATAGGGTGCAGGGACAAAGTTCTGAACCCATTTGATCAGTGAATGTCCTTTAAAATATGTGTGCACTGGAAGCCTCTACTACACCATGATTTTTAAAATGACTCTCAGCCTTCCTAACCTACAGGCTTTGGACTGCCAGTGCCCAGAGGTATGAGCTCGTTCTAAAGTAGGTTGTGGAATGTGCTCTAATTACTGGCACAGGGAACAGCTGTGTACTCTAGGAGGCCTTCTGCACAGAGTGACATAGAGGTTGGAGACATCAGATTTATATATGAGAAAAGGGAATTTCCAGTCTTGAGGAGGTTTTAAAACCCCCCAGCTTGGCTGACAAGGCCTGTGTAGGTCATTCAGCAGCATCACTGTGAGGGCAGGGAGGGTCAGGAGATCATCTCACTGCAAAGAAGTATGCCCATAAGTGGCCAGTGGAACAGCCTCTTTTTTCTACATGGGGTTACAAAGGCTCAAGGTAAAGGAGAAAGTCACTTTAGAGCCCTCTATTATAAGCTGTTAGAGGAGCCATCAGAATTGATGCATTGTGTAAATATAATTATGTATAAATTGTAACACATTCATTATGCAAGGAAGTTGTTTCTGCATGTGACATAATTTCTAGGAACTTTACACTTTGTTAAGTAAGTGGCTACCGTGTAAATATGTGAATATATTATCACAGCATGTATGATAGAAGGAGACATTAACAAAAGACCTGACAGAAATGCTTGCAGTCTTCCTGAACAGTATATATTGAAATTACTGTGTAACTTGGCCCTGAAGGATGAGTTTTGAACAGTGATAGTTACTGTTCATGTAGTATAAGATAATACGTAGACATTTGTGACTAAATGTGAGCAATGTCAATGAATTTGAAGTAATTTATTCATTTATTCAACAAATAGTTTTTGAGCTACTAGATTCCACAGAGTCCTTTGATATATAGATAAAACCCTGGCAGAAACCATTTTATTACTAGAGGAGAAAACATGTAAAGACATGATAAGGATGCAGTGGAGTCTGCTGATAGGAAGACACTCCTTGTTTGCAGTTTGAGAGGCTACACCTATCTAGGAGCACTTGAAAGATGAGTAAGTAACCAAATGCAAGTGTGGAGTCTCATGAGTGGAGGGAAACTGCAAGGGCCTGACAGCAGAATTTTTTTTCTGCAAGCAATAGAAATTGATGGTAGTTGACTTAAACCAAAAAAAAAGGTACTGCAAGAATTTTGTGCAGTTCCTAGAATGCTAAAGAAGTCTAAAGACTGAAGTTCAGAATTAAGGGGAAACCAAGCGAGAGTGGATGGCAAGAGTTGGCACTGACGAAGCCTGGGCGCCTCCACCTGTCAGGCCCGCCATGATTGACCCCTTGGCTGGCCGCCATTCCTGTGTCCTCTGGAGCCCCGCTCCTGGACACTGGACTCTGCTGCTGCCAGAGTCATGACTGAAATGAATTCCGCACTGTCCTTTCTCTTTTGCTTCTTTCACTCCAGGTATAAATTCCTAAGAGAGACATTCTTTTGGCTGAACGCAGATGCTCTAGCTGTTGGGAGCTCTGAAAGGAGATGACGCCCCGCCCTCACTCCCTTTATCTTTCAGAGTAGGATCTGCTTCTCATCAGTCTTGGTATTTCCTCAAATAAGAAGCCCGAGTGCTGGCTATTAAACACTGTCCCCTGTTCTGTTTAATGGCGTTCTTGGTCTAGGACTCTGCCAATCACTGTTCCCCATTGTCAGTGGCCCTCTCTCCGATTCTGCCAATAGAAGGCACTAAGGGGGACTAGAAGGCTAGGGAAGGAAGCAGGGATTTGTTCCTTTCTATTTTGCCCCACCCCGCCCCGATCCTGTCAGACTCTCCCTGGGAATGGGTATTCACCTGTTAGGAGCACTCAATTCCAGCTTTAAATTTCTTCCCATATTCCAAGAGCAGACCTGGGAACTGCTCACACCTCATCAGAGAGCTGGAATTAGCTCAGTGGGGACTCACTTCTGAGCTGTTAGTGTACTAGGAGGACCACACTTCCTGCTAAGATTTCTGGGTCCCAACTCTGCAGCGTTTTCTCCTTAAACTTTCAGGTTCTCATATCTTCATGTTTTTCTTTGTTCTCCAACCACCGGAGTGGCAGATGGTTTCTTCAGCTACTGTCTCTGTTTTACCATCATTGTCTCCTGTTTCCTCAGTTTTAGAATCTGAGGGTTTGGTCATCTAATTATTTACATTAAATTCTTCCTGTTAACCAAACTGGTGTGGTTCTTGCTTTTTGTTTTAAAATGGATGCTGAATAAAGTAGCATCCAAAATCCCAAAAGTATTCTAGAGGATATTTCTGGAGCACAAAGAATGACACTGACCATGATAACAAGTGAAACTGTAGAGTCAAAGCAGAGCAAGACGATGGGGTTTTGCTTGGCCTCTAAGCTAATACTTTATTCAATAGGTAACAGGGTGCTATTAAAGATTTCCAAAGAGGGAGGCGAGAATCAGAAATTTGTTAAAATAAGATGCTGTTAGTACAATATGAGATGAGTTGGGGAGAACTGTGTGTAGAGAGAACAATAGGAGACTATTGCAACAGTGCTGAAGTTATGGAAGTAAAAAATCAAAGTTTGAATGCTGAAAATTCATTTACCAAGAAAGATAATGTTGAGGAAGGAGCAAACAAGATGAACCAAGGTAGGGAGATCAATTTTGGACATGTCAGGTTTGAAATGCTTGTGGAGTATGCTGACAGGCACTTTCATAAGACAGCTGGAGATGTAAGTGTGTGAGCTTTTATTATGTACATAGCTTTAGCTTTTATTATGTCGGTATAACACAGTGGGATGACAGTGAGTCGGGATGTCTTACCCCCACTGGGGGCCTACAGTGTGACAGGCTGGAGTGCCAGCTGCGGGAGCGAGGTCTAAGCAGCCTTCCTGAGATCTTGAGAAAGATGAACAAGAGAAGAGTCAGCAATAGACACATATTAGCTAAGAGGGCCAGCAATGCCAAGTCAGTGGATGAGACCAAAGAGGAGGAGTGGGACAGATATTGGGAAAAAAGTCAAAACTGGGCCCTGGAAGCAACTACAATGACACTGGAGCAAGGCTAAAATGTACTCACTTGTTTATGCAATTTGTGCAAAACTGCTGACCTCGGTGATCACAGATTCAAGAGTAGCAGGGGTGCAAAAGACAGTCGGCAGAAGTCTGAATGACATGGGAAGACACTGAGTTAGCAGAATAGACCCACTGTTTCTGGGAAAGAAGTTATAAAGAGAAAAGGGTTAGGGCAGGTTAATTAGAGGTCTTTTGTTTTGAATTTTCAGATGTGAATGAAGCAAGCTCATTTGCCTACTGAGAAAAACAATGTGGAGGAAATTGTGGAAGATATAAAAGGAAAACTGTAGAAAAGTATGTGAGTGGGGCCGAAGTTCAGAATTCATATAGATGGATTATGTTTGGTTGAAGGAAAGAGAACCTCACTGCATGCACATGTGTATGTGTGTGTGTGTGGGGGGGGTGCACTTGAGACAAAGTAAAAATACATAATGCAAAGAAGCTAGGTGGTATGAAGCAAAGTCAGTGGTTCAAGCCTGTAGCCTAATTTTTTCTGGAATCACAGTTTGAGGCAGTAGATGGGTAATGGAAAAAATATGGCTATTGGAATATCATTGTGAAGAACAAGAGAAAAAAGTAAGACATGCAGTAGGAGATGATTTTCCTAGACTGACAAGAAGACTACTGAGTCATTTTGTGTGTTTGCCAATTCCACCCTTCAGAGAAAATGAGCATTACTGTTTGGGGGCAGAAAGTTTGGACATCAACCAATTGGAAGATGGTTTGACAGCTTCTTACAGAACCAAAAATATTCTTACCAGATGGTCCTTCTTAGTATTTACTGAAATGAGTTTAAACCTTATGTCCACACAAAAGTCTGTACCTGCAGATTCATAACAGTTGTATCATAATTGTCAAAATTTGGAAGCAGTTAGGATGTCTTTTAGTAGGTGAAAGAACAAATAAGCTGTGGTACATCCACACAGTATTGTTCAGTGCTAAAAAAGCAGTGTGATATCAAGCTATGATAAGAGATAGAAGAATCTTAAGTGCATGTTGCTAAGTACAACTTCTCTGAAAAAGCTACATATTGATGATCTCAGCAATATGACATGCTAGGAAAAAAAAAAGAACCAGAAAGATGGCAAAAATATCAGTGTTGCTGAGGGTTCGGCGAAGGGAGAGATGAAAGATGGAGCACAGAAGATTTTTTAGAGCAACGAAACATGCTCTAAAAGATGCATGTCTAGATACATATTGTATTTGTCCATAACTCATAGAATGTACAAACCAAGAGTGACTAATATAAATTATGAATTTGGAATAATAATGATGTGTGAATGTTGGTTGCTTGCTTGTAACAGATGTTGCACTTTGGTGCAGAAAAATAGTAATGGGGAACCTCTGGGGGTGGAGGGTGTCCGGAGGGAGGTGAGAATGCTACGCTTTCTCCTCAGTTCTGCTGTGAATCCCAAAATGCTCTAAACATAAAGTCTGCTTTAAAAAATGTTCAACAATTCAGAGTTCTACAGTTTTATTGTAGTTCTTCTCTTTGAAGAGGAGATCTAGGCTAATGATAAAATCTAGGCTAATGGTATTCTAGGCCTCTGAGAAAAAATTATAAATTTTGTTTCTCAGTCTGAGGCTGACAGCATTCCCTTTTGGAGGGCTGAAGTGGTCGGTCTTAGGGACAGTCCGGAGACTATCAGGACACTGTGGAAAGTCTTGGCCAAATGTGGAGAGGTTGGAGCAGTCAGATTCTTTCTTTTGGAGATTGAACTTAGAAACCTGAAGCGCAGCAATACTCTGATGTGTGAGTAGAATTTGGTTGGTCTGAACTTCACCGGCCACAGTGAAGGTCATGAGAAATGTGGGGGCAAGGTCCTGAGAAATTTAATTAAACTATGAAAAGAGATCAAGGGCCAGGGAACAAGAGAGTGAGAGATGATAGGCAGCACCAGGGTGGGTGGAGGGGAGCTGAGCTAACGGCAGAATGCGTGGGTCCCTGTTTGGTTCCTGCAGCCTTGGTCTTATTATCCGTACAATGTCCTCCATCACTTGGGCTATATGGATGGTGTCCTGACTCTACCTGCCTGAAGGAACCTGGTAAATATGCTTGCCATAAAAACAATAGTGAACACATTGCAATACTACACCAAATTTAATCCACTTCATAAACCTGTTAAATCATCTATTCTGTTCAGAAAATGTGTTCTTTGAGAGAATATGTATACAGGAATCGAATATTTTTCCAAGACAGATTTCCTTGAATCCTTTTATGTCTCATAGCCTCCTTCTTAAATGTATAATTTCCAATAAGAATTCACTTTTCGGTTTCTGAATGAAGAATCTGATAATTTAGATGATTTAGGAGTTATTTAACCCATAAATCCTAATGATGACCTTGTTCTATTTCTTTTATAGAAGGTCTATGGTGAATAGAAAGTTAGTACAGCCAGGCCACAAAAATGTGTGGAGCATCTGTCTTAGTCACTGGCTACTGCAAAATTAATGGTATATCTCTTCTTTCTAAGAGCTTGTAGTCCAATCGAAGAGAGGAAAATGTCAAAATTTAATATAATATGACAGCTACTAGAATGTATTTATTAGTCAGGTTTCCCTTTCTTGGACAAATTATCTAACATATACAACTTCAAGGAACAAAGTTTTATTTTGGCTCACAGTTTCATATGGTTTAGTCCATGGATGGCTGGGCCTAAGTTAGAGAGACTGTGGTGAAAGGTTGTGGCAGAGAAAAGTTACCTCCTCATGGCAACCAGGAAGCAGAGAGATAGTGAAAGAGTGAGAGACAGAGAGGGAGAGAGAGAGAGAGGAATAGGGTGGGAAATGGACAAGAATATACCCTTCCAGGTTATGGTCCCAGTGACTTCCTCCTACTAAGCCCACCTTCTAACAGTGCATTTGGTTATACTCATTAATAGATTAATTTATAGTTGAGTTTAGCGCCCCATGATCCAGTCACCTTCCAAAAGCCTTACCTCTGAACACAGGTGCCTTTGGGGGAATTTTTTTATCCAAACTATAACAATGTTGGCACAGAGTAGAGAGTAATTGTGGAGGGAGGGAAGGCGGGAGGGAGGGAGAGAGAGAGAGAGAGAGATAGGGAAACAGAGAGAGGAGAGAGAGTAAATAAGGGAAACTTCATTTCATCACAACATTGTTCGGTTTGAGAAAGGGCTTCCACATTGCAAGATCTTGAAATGTAAGTAGGAACATGTTTGGCTGACAAAGACAGGGAAGATGAATGTTGAAGAATGTGGGTGACTTATTACTGATTATAGGATGAATTGAGATTTATCACAGGCAGAGAAAGTACCATCTTGAGAAATAGCGAAGGGGTGAAGCAGCTTTGTTTAGGAACTATAAGTAGTTTGGTATGAGTATCAGGTATCTTTTACAACAAAAAGCTATTAAACAAACTATCCCCAAACCATGACTTAGCAACCACTTCTCATTATTTTCCATGTGTCTTGGGACAGGCTGGATGGTTTTGCTGGTCTGGTTGCACTCTGCTGACCTAGGCTGGGTTCACTCATGAATCAATGATCAACTGACCTGCAGCTCGGGGCTCGCTGGTCTAAGATAGCCTGGGCTGGGTTGCTTTATCACTGCTTTATGCAAACCCTTATCCTCCACCAGCCTGGCCTGGACTTACTTTCATGGCAGAGGTAAGTTGTAAGAGAGAACAAAAGCCTACAGAGTCTCTTAAAGACCAGCCATGGAACCAGTATAACATCACATTCTATAGTAAAAGTAGGTCTCTAGGCCAATGCAGATGCAGAGAGCTGGGAAACAGGAAGATGCTGCATAATCACACTGCAAAGCGTGGCGGAATAGGGAATCCGGGTCATTTCAGCTAGCCATCCGTATCACTGTGTAGGAGTGGAAGGAGCCAGGTAATGAGTGGTGAGAGCTGACTCAGGAAGGTTATGTAGCCAGGCTGTGTAAGAGGTAAGTCATGTAACCTTGGAGATAATGGGGAATTTGAAAGACTTAAGGCAAAGAAGTGGTAGGATCAGTTTCTCACTTTAGGAAAATAACTCTAGTGGCAAACAGTAGATGGATTGGAGGGATCCAACTTTTTCCTTGTAAACAAATATCTGAGATGGAACTCTACATAGTTATCTATTTATTTATATCACCCCTCATTCCAAAAATGATATGATGCCACATCTCTTCCGTAGTTGCTATCAAAAATATATGTATTTATGCCCTGTCTGCTTCTGAAAAGAATTTGAAGCAGCTCTGTTTGAATTCTGCCCAAAAGCCATCTTGGAAGCATGTGGTCGTCAGACTTAACTGAGCTAGCTACCCGTAAATGAAGCCCCAGAGCTTCCAGCCAAAGAATATTCCTGGAGGCAAAATAAACAGAGGTGAATTTAGCTGTTTGAAAACACACGTAAGCTCCTTATTTAGAACTCTGATTCCATGGTGGCCGAAGAGAAAGAAAGGTATGGCAGGCAGAGTGAGTTCAAAAAGAATATTTACCATTCCAGTCATCTTAGGAAATGCTGCAATCATTTCTGCTTAGCTGACACAAAAATAGCCTGGTAAACCTAGTAGCCTGCCTGTGGAGCAAAGCTGAGATGACCAGAAAGACCCAGCAGAGACTGGACAAGTAACTCGCAGAGTCAAAGCTGCTATTAACCCAGTTGTTAAAGTTGGGATATCCTTGAAAAGGTCTACACATCTGCATAGGGAAGCAGAAGTCAGGGTGAGGGGCATGCTTGCATTTTCATAGGATGTTCTTCCTGAAACTCAATCTGTTATGCTCCTCCCCACACCCAAAAGCAAAAGCGAAATCCATTTGTTTAGGTAAAAGTTAGCCGATGTGGTAAAGTTTAGGATGAATACTCTACCTCCTATTTTCATTCACCTTAGGTGTATTTGTCGTCTTGGGCAAGTCTGCGCTAAATACGGGAACCAAAAGGATGAATGAGATGTGATTTTTGTTCTTGACACAGAATAAGGCAAATGGCCACAGGTCTTGTTAAGTGGTGGCACCTACAGGTAATTGTGAACAAAATACCATAAAAACATAGGTGAGCAAAACTTGCAGTTTCTGCATATTACTCACCTTTCGTTGCAGAGTCCATATTCTTAGGACAAAGGACAAAATAGGAAATGTATTTTCACTTGTGTGCTAGCATTTCCTGACGGTTGTTTAATCACAGGCTCCTGGGATCCAGGTAATACCTCTGATCCTACCTGAGACAAATATGCAGACTTCTTTCATCCATAACCCCAGTATTTGCAACACACTGTTAACAGATATTTGTCTTTCATTTACCAAGATGATAATAGTTGCTAGTGAAGCATAAATCCTCCACTTGCTGGTGTAACTGTAGCATCTGTTTGTTATCTCAGAGTGTTTGTTAGTAACACCTTCCTCATAAGAGTTCTGGTTTGGATGATAAATTATGTGCTCATTGTACTGATACTAAATGACAGATCTTCAGTTAAATGTGAGCTGTGAGCTGTTGTTTTTTTTTAAATAATATAATTGTAGTTATTTTGGGGGAAGCCAAGTTTTCCATCCTCTTTCACACCACCTTTGGTCTCTTTTGATCGGGGATGTGACATTTCACTGTGAGTGGCTTAAACTGAGAGTGTTTGTTGTGGTTATGCAACAGTTCTTCCCACAGCAGAGCTGACTACTTCGTGCAGAGATCATGACCACGGGGACCCATCAGTGTCTGGCACGAGTTGAGAGGGAAACTGGCTCTGGCAACAGCTTGAGAACTGCAAGTTTGGCAGAAGGGAGGAGAGACTCTCCTCAGTGCACTTTGCACTAGAATTATAATTCACATACCAATCTTGAATTTTTACCCCCATGTTAACTTTGATACTTTGTGTACTTGCCATGCTTTCTAAAATATGTTGTTGATGATACTTGTTATGCTTCATAAAGTTGTCTGAAAGTAAGTTTTAAATAAAGTTTTGCAAGGTAATAGAACAAAACTCGTTGGCGGGGGGGCGAGGAGAGATAGGGATCAATTTTTTGTGGAGATGAATGATTCTTGAATTTATCACCCTTGGTTTCCCTACAAACTGAACATAACTGAACAGTCTTTAGTTAGTCAAACTTTATAGTTTTGCTTTCTTTCATAACTAGTATTTGAGATGGGCCTAGTTTGAGTGCTTTTGTGTTGTAACTAATGGAGAGAGAGCCTGTGATCAGACAGCCAAACAGGCAGGTTCGAACCCCAGCTTTGCCAATCTATAGCTATGTGACCTGGAGTAAGTTACCTACTTTTTCAGCTTCAGTTGCATCATTTGTCAAGTGGGAATTTAAGGTTTTGCTTTTTATCTTGTTTTGGAGATAATTACAGGGCTTTGTATATAGTAGATGCTCAGCAAACACCAATTTCTTTTTATATCTCACTAAAAGAATCTCTCTCCTAACCTTTGGAATGCTCCTACTTTATAGCTATAAGGATTTTATCTCACTCCCTTAAAACTCCTTGTGATATAAAATTTTTAATATAAATATCTTTAGATAATATAAATAGCCTTAGAGAAATGACACCAGTGGTTAACCAGCGTTCAGATTTTGGACGTTTTCTTCTTAATTCAAATCTAAGTGTCTTTCTTAAGGAAATTAAAAAGAAAAACTGGTAGATTGCTGTCTACTTGTACATATAAAATCGAATCTAACTTTTGATAATTAAATTCAACATAGTTTTTTTTTAAAAAAAAAACATATAAAAGACAGGTTACTCGAATAATAGCAAATCATGACCTGCATAGTATTAATAGAAACTGGCACCCTCTTCCGGAATATATTGCAGCATGCAAGGAGGGTTTAGAAGGACAAACTTGGAGGGCATTTCCAAAAGGAAAAATTCTTCAGAGGACATATATCTATTATAAGATGCTCGTGATATAAGTCAAATGCTTTTTCAAAATGTCATTTAGAGGAGCAAGTATCTCTCTAGCTAGGAGGACACATCCTCCATAGTAAGCACATGGAAAGATACTTGATCAGGATTGGAAAAGGGACAAGAATGCATGGAGGTGTGAGAGGTGGAAGAATAGCACACAAGAAACAGTGGAACGTTTGACATGGAGAAGAAAAACAGGTGCTGCATGTCAAAGGGGACTTTGAAGGAGAAACATATGATGATACAATAGAGCAGGGGAGCTATGTCGTGAAAAGAGCCTCTACTTATTTGGACAAATGACCAACCACTGAGAAATCGTGCTGTTACATGTCTGTATTCTTTATTACCTGTTCTTTTTTCTCCAAAGCACAAATCATAGTTTAATATGCCATACAATTTATTTATCATTGTTGTTTATTGTTTAATCTTTGCTCACTAGAATATAAGTTCCACAGGTATGTTGTCTTTTGCACACATTTGTATCCATGGTACATTACAAAACGTTCTTGAGTGAATGCCCACAGGCATCAGCTATCCGAAGATGGAAAATTTGGCTTCTTCCAGAAAAAAGTGAATACTTCATGTTAATTCTATTCAGTGAAGTTTGCTGAGTTATGTCTTTGCATTCATCAACTTTGGCACAGTGGAAAGTAGATGGAGGTTTCTGAAAAACTGAGAAACAACATTCTAATATATGCCTAGAAAAAGCCTCTTGCTGTGGATATATGGTTAAGTTGCTTTGGTGGGCATTTCGGTTATTTTTGTTTGTTTATCATTTATTTCCAATGTAAATATAACTGATGTGGTATATCTATCTCTATTTGAAATACAGAAAAATGGTAATAAGAATAACTCAAGTACGAAAGGACTGTAGGATTTTTAACTTTTAAGAGGGAATCCTAGAAAAGAACACAAACACTGGGAAAACATCAGACAGAAAAGGACACAGAGTCGAATGTACCACATATTCTGGAAAAGCAATTCCCGTCTGCATCCCCATCTCTTTCCCTCTGAAGAAAGATAGAACAGAAAGA
The DNA here is from genome assembly GCA_004026905.1 of Hystrix cristata. NCBI lineage: Eukaryota > Metazoa > Chordata > Mammalia > Rodentia > Hystricidae > Hystrix > Hystrix cristata. Next base: position 18,079 of record PVJO010005175.1, read on the forward strand.
AGAACCTGGTTCTAAATATAGTAAAAAAAAATTATAAACTCTATTATTCAAACAGGTGACTATTATGCACCTGTATCCTTACTTAACAAATTAATTCTAGCTAAAGATGAAAGCTAAGGCACTTAACCAAAGGCAAAGCAAAGAAGATGCAAAGACATATGAGAAGTAAGAATTATGTAGCAAAACTGACATTAAAACTTGCAAAAATGAAGAGAACGATACTAGCTATTGTGTGTGACTTAGGCCCAATACACTTGTAGTAAGCCATATTTCTGTATGACTTTTACTGATTTAGGTATTCTGAAAGATTTTGACTACTTGGATTAGAAGTTAAAATTTTAAAGGGATAAAATGAAGCACTCGGTTTCTATCTTCTACAAAGAGGAGTGAGTGATCCTGTAAATGGTGGAGAAAATAAAGAGATTGCAAGAGAATACAATGAAAAATTTGATGTCAACAAATTAAAAAACCTAGATGAAGTGAGCAAATTCCTAGATGCACACAAACTACCAAAACTAGCTCAAAAGGAAATAGAAAATCTGAATAGATCCATAACAAGTAAAGAGAGTTAATCAGAAATTGATAAACTTTTTACAAAGGAATCCTAGGACCAGAGGACTTTACTGCTAAATTTTATCAAACATAAAAGAATAAATAATATCCATTTTTCCAAACTCATCAGATGAGGGCAGCAAAATCATGATGCCAAATCAAAAAAACAGAACACAAAAATTGAGACCAATTTTCCTTGGAAAAGAGATACAAATAAAAAACAATGAGATACAACTTCACAACCAGCTAAAATAAAAAATAGACAAAGGGAGACTGCAGCTTTTCTTAAAAATTAAACAATTAGCTGGGAATTTAGCTCAGTGGTTAAAGTGCTTGCCTTGCAAGGACAAGAACCCGAGTTCGATCCCCAGTACCAAAAAATAAATAAATAAATAAATAAATAAAATTAAAAAAAATTAAACAATTATCATATGACTCTAATCCTACGCCAAGGTGTGTGTCTCAAAACAACTGAAAAGAGGAACTTAAACAGACACTTGTACACCAATATTCACTGAAGCCTTATGCAGAATAGCCCAAAATAGAAACAATCCAAATGTCCATGAACTGATGGATGGATACAACCTTATATTCCATATGATGAAAAATTATTCCACCATAAAAAGCAACAAGGTGCTGGTGCATGTTAAACATGGAGGAACTTGAAAGCATTAAGCTAAGTGAAAAAAGGCACAAAAGGTCACATTTTTTGTGATTCCATTCATATGACGTGTCCAGAAAAAGGAAATCCATAGAAAACAGATTAATAGGTGCCAGTAAGAGAGATTGGAGAGTGAATATTTAATGGGTATGGGGTTTCTTTTGGGGACTGCGAAAATTTTCTGGAATTAGATAATGGTGATGTTTCTACATGTTGTGAATGTACTTAAACCTTTGATATGGTACACTTTAAAGTAATTTCGATGGTGAATTTTATATTAGATGAACTTTATCTCAATTAAAAAAAACCCACAATGCATATAGAAAAAGAAGATTAAGGAGACACTATTCCAAAATTTTTCGGTGTCTTATAAAAAGCAAATAGAAAACTAATTAAAATGCAAATAAAAATCTAATAAAATTGGTAGCACAGTTTTACACAAGTTATGAAATGAATAACTTGTGTAAAATAACTTGGTAGCACAGTTTTACACAAGTTATGAAATGAATAACCGCTACGATACATACAGTAATTGACCTTGAAAAGTATTTGAAGTTTGCTTGTGAAATTGGATATCCAACTCCCTTCAGGCTCACCTGCCTGGCTCCCACGGCCACTATCATGTGAAAGAGAGGAAAAGAGTAAGAGTAAGGAGGGACGAAGGGAGAAAAGAGAAAAATACAAAATAAGCTGATTAATAGTTTCTAGGAAAGGAAAAAATGACTCAGTGTTTGGGGCAGAAGCCGCGGGCCTGGGCCACCAAAAATCTTGCAACTTGGGAGATTTCCTGAATCAGCAGCATGAGGGTGCTCTGAAAGGAGCTGGAACACGGGACGCAGATGTGCCTGGCTTCGTGTGTGTGTGAGGTCCGATACTGGAGGCGCCAGGTTTTCTGCATTCACCTACTGCGTCTAATTGGGATATATCCAGATTTTCAAAATGTGTGGAAGCAGAACTGACTGAATTTCAGTAACGTTTCCATCTAATGGTGTGATTTATATTATTTTCAAACTGTAAGTAATAGGTTCTTAAAATTTGCTTCAGTGTCGAATTTAAAATAATATTAATAAGGTCTTTTGGACTCTGTTATATTTCTATCCATGGTTTAGATTGTAATTTGAATAGATTATTTCCCCAGGCATGATTTGATAATATCATTCTTGGATCCTTTGGAAAACACTGGTTCACTATAACTAGCAAACTGAACCGAACGACATAAAGAATCGTTATATATCATAAGTAAGTATGATTTATCTTGGGATGCAAAATTGTTTCAATATGTGAAAATTAACCAATATAATATGCCATATTTATAGACTAAAAGACCATAAGCATATATCTCAATAGATACAGAGAAGTATTTTATGAAATCCATCATCTTTTCATGATTAAAAAAAAATAAAATACAGCAAAGCAGAAATAGAAAGAAACATCCTCTACCTGATAGTGGGTGCCTAAAAAATTCTAGAGCTAGTATCATACTTAGTGATAAAAAGTGAAATGTTTTACTCCCAATTTAGGAACAGGGTAATGATGTTCACACTCACCATTTCTATTCAGCATTGTAGCAGAGATCTAGCCAGGGTAATTAGACAAGAAAAATGAATAAAAGGGATCAAAATTGGAGAGGAGAAAGCAAAACTATCCCTATTTGTAGATAATACAAACTTACATAGAGAAATGTCTAGGGAACATACAAAACATCAAGAACAATAAAAACAACAGCTATTAATACTAATAAACAAGTTCAGTAAGTTTTCAGGATTCAAGAAATTTATGCAAAAATTATTTGAATTTTTATGCAGTAGAAAGGATTTTTTTCTTAGTATATGTGTGCTGAAGAGAGCACAGAAGGGATTTTTTTAAAAGTTCCATTTGCTAGCAATCAAAAGAATAAACTATTTACAAAGAAAATCAACAAAAGGCTTTTGATATTTTATGTTGATGCAATTTTTGTACCTTACTGGCTCCATTAAACTCTTTTAAAAGATTTTTTTAAAGACCTTATGTTGAAAACTACAAAATATTGATAAAAAAATTGTTTTTTAGACAGAGTCTCACAAGTCGCCCAGGTTGGTCTCAAACTTTCTATCCTCCTGCCTCAGTCTCCTAAGTAGTGGGATTACAGGAATGCGTCAATGGTCCTGACCCTGATGAAAGAAATTATTGAAGATCTAAATACATGGAAAAGCATTTTATGTTCTTGGATTGAACGACTTAAAATATTAATACTCCCCAAACTGATCTACCTAGTCAAAGCAATTTCTATCAAAATCCCACCTTTTTTTCAGATATCAACAAGTTAATTCTAAAATTCGTATTGAAATACAAGGAATTCATGTAGCCTAAATGTTCTGGAAAAAGAAGAAAGATGAAAGACTCGCATCAATTTCAAAACTTACTACAAAGGTGTGGTAATCAAAACATGGTATCAGCAGAGGGACAAATTATATAGAGAGTACTGGAAGCGAATTGTAAGTCCAGAAGTAACCATTACATTTGTGATCTGCTGATTTTCAACAAGGGTTCCAAGGACATTCAGTGGAGGGAAGGCTAGTCTTTTCAACGAATCGTGCTGAAACAACTGTATATCCACGCACACAAAAAATGAAGCTGGACTTCTTACACCATTTATAATGTATATATTACAAGTGCACCAAAGACTTAAATTTAAGAGCAAAAACTATAAACCTCTTAGAAGAAAACATAAATCTTGGTGATATTGGATTAGGCAATAGTTTCTTAGATATGACACCAAATCACAAGAAGCAACAAAATTAAATACATTAGATGTTGTTAAATTTAAAAACTGTCAGGAAAATTAGTAGACAACTCGCAAACTGAAGAAAATATTTACAATTACAGTGGTACCTTGGTTTATGAACTTGATTTGTTTTATAATTTGGGGGAAGATGAGTGTTTGTGTTGGTGTGGGGAAGATGACCATAATCATGTTTGTCACCCAATGCGGAGTTTGCAAATGGAAGCAAGATTTTGCCATTTGTTTGCGAGCCGAATTGTTTGTAAACAGAAGCGTTCATGAGCCGTGTATTACTGTACCTTTTAGGGATTAGTATTAAGTACATTAAAGACTTTCTTCATTCATACAAAAAAAGATTACACAATTGAAAAATGGGCAAATTTTCGCATAGACATTCCTTTGTAGACAATATACAAATGGCCAATAAGCTCTTGAAAGATTCTCAACAGTGTTAGTCATTGTGCAAACTCATATCAAAGCCACAATGAGACACCACTGCACACTAAGATTGCTATCTATAACCAGAAGGTCCAACATTAACAAGCGTTGGTGAAAATAGAGACATGTGAACCCTCACATTGCTAGTAAGAATATAGAATTGTGCTGTTGCTTTTGATCACAATAAGATTAAACAGAATCACCATTTGACTCACCAATTCTTCTGGTAGGTATACAACCCCCTCCCAATAAAAATATGTGTACACAAAAATTTGTACATAAATGTTATAGCAGATGTATTCATAATAACCAAAATGTGGAAACAAATATCTATCAACTGATGATTGGATATATAAGGCACAATATATCTACAATTGTAATATTATTTGGTCCTGATAAGAAATTAAGTACTAATATAGGCTAGGACTTCAGGGAATCTTGAAAAGATTACATTAAGTGAAAGAATATAGTTACAGAACACCACCTATGAAATAATTCCGTTTATATAAAATGTTCAGAATAAGCAATTCTATAAAACAGAAAGTGTATTAGTGGTTGTTTAAGGATGAGGTACAAAAGGAAATAGAGAATGATTACTAAAGTGTATGGGATTTGCGGGAGGCATGATGAGGATGTTCTATAAATCTCGAAAGTGTGAATTTCCTAAGATGTGAGTAATATTCCAATAAAATGGAGACCAGTAACGATTATTAGGATCTAGAAATGAATCCCTTAAGAACAAATGATATTTTATTATGCCATTCAGTAAGTTTTTTCAAAAGTGGACTAAACAAATAGACCAAAGAAATTATATAGATACAATGTGTTTTGATTCAAATAATTTGAACCAGTCATTGTTCATTTATTTATTCAGTAATTCATCTGCTGCTGCAAATTTATTAAGGCTGTGCCTGAATTGTGCTAGGTTTGGAGCTATAGAGATCAGTGTGACACAGTTCTTCATGGAATTAGTCTATTAAATTAAAGTAATTTTGTAATTTAAGAAAAGGAAGTTCATAGAATTTAAATAACTAGGCTGATGTCACATAGCTAGTAAGCGATAAAGACTCTGAATTATTATATGTAGCCTTAAAACCCATAATGTTTCAATATATCATACTACCATATCATGCTTGTGGGTAAAATTAGGAAGATACACGAAGAACTCAATAACTGTACATAAAGAATGTTAACTATTCGATCCCCGGCACCAAAAAAAAAAAAAAAAAAAAAAGAAAGTTAACTCACAGTCTGATTTTGAACCTTGTGGATTGAACCTTGATTTTGAACCTTCAGGGCTTCAGGTACTAACATCCCCAGAGCTGTTGCAGAGTTCTGCCCATGACCAGATCCTATTTGATATTCTTATCAACAGTGTAAATGAAGACATAGAAGGCACATTTGTTGTTGACACAAAGCTGGAAGTGATGGTTAATATGCTCAAAGAGACAAATCAGGATTCAAAAGGATCTCATTAGACTGGAAGTATGGGCTGAAATTAATACAGGATTCAGAGGGAACTGGATTAACAGGAATTCACATGAAAAAGACTTGGATATTTTGATGGACAGCAAGCTCAACGTGATCCAAAGGTGAGAGCCAGAAAAGCTAAGGCATTCTTAGCCTGCATTAATTGAAATACAGTGTCCAGGAAAAGGAATGTTATTGTATTTCTGCTCCCTGCTATTGTTAGGCAAATTCTATATTGTTTTGTTTAGTTAGGGGCAACTATTTTTTTAATAAGAATATTAACAAACTTCAGAGGAGAGAGACTGGAAGAGTGAAACTGTGTCTGTGAAGAACTCAGGATGTTGAGCTTGGAACTGGAAGACATGGACAGTGTAATGGAAGGTGGGAGAAAGGAAGTAGAACAGCTACTTTCAAAAATTTGGAAAGTCGTCTTAGGGTTGGCAATCTAATCGATCTGTTTACTTTAATAAAACTAGCACCCACATGAGAGGGGGAGGCAAATTTCTCCTCATAGACTACTTTCAAGTAATATAAAGTTGTGGAAGATTGAAAATCTACTTTGTGATTTAGTAAGCAATTATTTATGAGAATTATTCAAGAAGAATTGGGATAACCTCTTGTAAATAATTTGAGGAAGGTTCTTTCCCAGCACTCTGGGAGACTGAGGCAGAAGGATTTTGAGGCCAGCATCAGCTATACAGTATAAGTCTGTCTCAAAAAACAAAAAAGAGATTCCTGGAACTTTATCTGAAGATTTGCTCAATGATCTAAAAGATCCATTTGAACCTTAAAAAGCCAATAATAATAATTAGAATAATAATCATTTTCATGATATCAACTAATACGGTTTAAGGAAGTTACCAGAACAAATATTCCACACCATTATGCTGATAAGAACTTTATAAAGTATTTTATTATTCTCATTTTAAGTATGAGGAAACTGTGGTCTTAGGCAGGCTGGATTATTTTTCCAAGGATAACGGCTTGTAAATGCTAGAGCTAGTATTCAAATTCAGGGTGCCTCGATTTCAGGGCTTTGGGTACTAACTTCTTTCCTCAAAGTCTGTATGTTATTTAATGTGTTACAATGGTTGGCTGTTGTGAGATAATTTAGCTTGAATTCTTTTTGCTTAGAATGAGTATATATGGAGGAGATGTTGTATTGTTAGGCATCTAAATAATTCAAGGTCAACAGGAACTCTTGTCTTTGTGGAGAGTAAATGCCTGCCCAGTGGAATGTTGGGATTGACATATTCAGTGTTTAAAAAAGCAAATAGCTTAGCTCATATTTTCATTCTTGGATTATGTAAAATGAGACAGTGCCAGAGTACACAAAAGCAGGAATCTTGGTTTCATATTTTCATTCCTGAATTGGGATTTCAATATGCATGCCATCCTGGCAGATGCCTACCAAAGAACAGGAATGAGTAAGGGATGGAAATTACCTTATTTATTCTTGTGTGACACAGGTGACTTTCCTGCAACGTGAAATTTTATCTTCCTTCAATGGTGAATGAGTGACTAATCGGTGCTGTGTGATAGATCATTTGAAAAATACCTGTTTTACCTTAATTTTTAGACCCCACCACAAAGCTTAAGTCTTTAGCAGAAGAAGTGCAGTAGCGTTTTGCTTCAATAAATTCTTGCTTTGTTCAGAATAACTTCGGAACCCTGAAACCAGAAATTCATTCATTCATTCATTCATTCATTCATTCATTCTATGAAGCACATAAATGATATAATTATAGATTTCAATAAATGAAAGTCTTTTAAAAATTAAGAGGGCTCTAGCGTATGATCCAATTATCGGGCACTCAGGCTTCACCTTTCAAATCACTGACTCAGAATGGGTTGCCCTGACTGTCCTATATAAGTAGATTTCCTACTCCCCTTTTAACCGTTTTATTATTCTATTTTTACTTATTATTTTAATTGCACAGACTTATGGTATACAGTGAGAGAGAGTATGTGGAATTTGTCTTTCTGTGTCTAACTCATTTTATTTAAAATAATGTCCTCAACTATTTGTCTGCAAATGATAGGATATCCTTGTTTTCATGGCTGAGTAATATGCCATTGTGTATATGTAGTACACTTTTCTTTCACTCATTTGCTGATGAGCATCTAGTTTGATTCTGTAATTTAGCTATCATGCATGAAATTTTTAAGTATTTAGTGGATGAAAATATTAACTATTTTTAAGTGTTTAGGCAATGAAAATGTTAAGTATGCTAACTACACTGTATACATGTATCAAATTATCACAATGTATAACAAATGTTTGCAATTAAAGTAATAACTAAAAATAGAATAAAATGAATGATTAAAAAAGGAGGGGGAATCTACTTGGACTGGTCCGTCGTGGAAGGCTACTCTGAGTTGGTGACTTTAAAGGTGCAGTCCGAGTGCCGGGAATGAACCTAAATGTGTGGAACTCAGAACAGAGCATTCTGACGGAAGGCTCAGTGGGTTGAAGGGCCACGGGGCTGGGCAGAGCTTAGCACATTCTGGGCACACACAGAGCCCCTGGCAACAGTTCAGACGAGCAAGCTTCCACCCCGATGATAGTGGAATTGTAGAGAGGTAGATAAACCGGAGGCACATTTTGGAAGTAGTAATCAGTTACTGGAATAGACTTTGCTCATGTTTGTAATATCCTAGCTGCATCCCCCAGGTGTGCAGATAGTTCTGGAAACCCTGTTTCAGCTTGTGTAAACAGAAGACATCAGTGTATTTCAATCTCTTATCAAACAATCTTGAACAGGGCAGTTCTTTTTCCTTATTGTGAGAAAAAGTAACACTCTGCCAGGCAATTCACTTCCTATTAGGAACACCTTGTCCCTTCTTCCTTCCCTCCCCAAATTCCTTCCTTCTCGCCTGTCTCCCTTCAACAGTATTTGTTGCAGTCCTACTGGGTGTCAAGCTCTGGGCTAGGTATCAGGCATATAATTATGAATAAAACAATCCTGGTTTCACCTTCATGAACTTTTCCTTTAATTGGAGCTGATTATCCCAGGGTGGAATTTTATCTACTTCATGTGTCTACTTTATAGAGAATAATTGCTGAACGCTTATTAAACACTGGGCGTGTTACATGTATTATGTTTTAAAGGTTTAGAATTTTATTTTGTGTGAACATTTTAATACATAATTTTAAGTATCATATTTAATGGATCGTTCATTTCTTGAGTCTATACTATTCCTAGCTATTCCCTGGTGCTGAATAGTTAGATGGAGGTTGTTTGAATTCAGTAGACGCATGTAGAAATAGCCTTAGGATTCTAATATATCCTGAGAACAAACAGAACTGACAGTGCTCAGAATTCAAAAGGCACATATTGTCTTTACACTTGAAAGATGGCTCTAGCGAATTCATTTTAAGAGCTGACTCATGATAACATACTTTTTTTCTAATTTTAAATTTGTTTTTAATATTCAAAGGCTTTTTTGTCTTTTAAATTCTCTGCATTGTGATCATTTAATTTTGGTGATACAAAAAATTATAAATATTTAAGGCATATAGTTTGATGTTTTATAGACATTATGAGGTGGTTACCACATTTTCAGTTAACATGTCACCTCTACGTAGTTACTCTTTTTGAGCTATTTGATCAACATCATTCTGTTTCCCTCTCCCTTTAGCCCCTTTCTCATTGTATTAGTTTGAATATTTTAGATTCCGCACATAAGTGCAATCACACAGTATTTCTGTTTCTGTGTTTTGTGTTTTTTCTTGGCATAATGTCCTCTAGCTCTATCTAATGGCTGTAGATGACAAGACTGTCTTCTTTATTAAGGCTGAATAACAGTTTCTCTCTCTCTCTCTCTCTCTCTCTTTATGTGTGTGTGTATGAATTTTTTTTCCATTCATCCATCAAAGGATGTTTAGGTTATTTCATACCTTTGCTGTTGTGAATAATGCTGAAATGAAGATGAGAGTGCAGGACCCTCTTCACAATCCTGTGTGTAATTCCTCTGGACAAATATTGAGAAGTAGGATACCTGGATCATATTGTAATTCTACTTTAAAATTTTGGGGAACTTCCATATTGTTTTCCATCCAGTATGACTGTACCACTTTACATTCCCATCAACATTATGAAAGTGTTCTCTTTTCTCCACATCCTTGCTAACATTTATTACTGTTTGCCTTTTTGTTAATAACCTTCCTAACAGTGAAGTGATATTTCATCATAGTTTAAATTTGCATTTCTCTGATGATTAGAGATGCTGAACGTTTTTACATTTTTCATTTTTCCATTAGTTCGAAAATCTTATCTTCCTTCTCCTCTTCCTGTTCCTTCTTCTCGTCCTCCTTCTTCTTTAGAAAATGTTAACTACGCTAACTGTGTGGTATACAGGGTTTTCTACATAAAATATCATATGTATATATGATAACAAATATCATTCGTTTTACCACTTCCTTTCAGATTTGAACACATTTTCATTTCTTTTTCTTGCCTGGGTCTCTGTCTGGGACTTCCAGCACTAGGCTGAATAGCAACAATGTGAGTGTGAGTGGGCATTGTCTTGCTTCACATGCAAGTAGGAAAGTTTTATTAGTTCTCTACCGATTGTATTAGCCGTGGAATTTTCACACATGGCCTTATTATATTCAATCAAGTTTCGTCTATACCTATTCTGTTGAGATATTCTTTATGAAAAGCGGTTGAATTTTGTCAAATACTTCTCTGGGATCTTTTGAGATGATCATGTGCATTTTTGTCTTTCATTCTAATAATGTGGTATATCACACTGATTGAATTTTCATATGTTGAACCATCTTTGAATATTCAGGCTTTCTATTTTCTCTTGAGTCAATCTTGGTGGATTGTATTTTTCTTTTTTTTTTCTCATTTCTTATAGGTTTTCTGATTTTTTTTTTCCTGTACTGAGGATTGAACCAAAGGCCTTCATATTAAGCTACATCCCCATCCCTTTTATATTTCCTACTTTGAGACAAGGTCTCACTAAATTGCTGAGTTGCTCAGCAACTGGGCTTAAACTTGCAGGCATCCTACCTCAGCTACCAATAGGGCTGAGATTATAGGCATACATAACCACACCCAACCAGGTTATCCAATTTGTTGGCATATAATTATTCATATTTACATTTCCCTGTGAGATTTATACTTTCATATGCTTTCACATTGCTGTTTAGTGTGCTTCAATTTCATTTTTAGAATTCTCTTAAGCATGCCAAAATCTGGGCATGTCAAATTTTTGTTTGGGAAAGATTTTTATTTCTCTGAAGTTCTTAAATGATAATTTTACAGAAAATAGTGTTCTTGGTTGGCAATTTTTCAGTACTCTCAATATACTAATCTTGGTCCGTAAAGTTTCTATAGGGAAAATCAGAGTCTTAAAAGAGTTCCTTTGTGAGTCCCAAGTCGCTCTTCTCTGGATGTTTAAAAAATTTTCCCTTTGTCTTTGACTTAGAACAGTGTAATCATAATGTGTCTTAATGTAGACTTAGTTATGTTAGCCTTTTAGGAGTGTGGTGACATGTCTCAGGCTGGGTGTATATTTCTCCCTCCAGATTTGGGAAATTCTGGGCTATTATTTTAAAAATAAGCTTGCTTCTTCTTTTCTCCAAATTTTCCCTTTACCTTTTGGAACTCCTATAATATGTGTTAGTTTAATGTACATCTGATGTTAGTTTATAAATGCCACAAACGTTCTTCACTCATCCTTCACCAACTGGTGTCTTTGAGGGCTCTGATTCTTTCTACTGCTTGATTAAATCTGATGAAGCTCTTCAATGGATTTTAAGGTTTGGTTGTTGAATTCTTCAGCTCCAGAATTGTTTTTTGGGGGGTCTTTTTTTGTGGTTTCTATCTCTTTGTTGAACTTTCCATTTTGTTCATATATTATTTTCTTGATATCATTAAATTATTTATTTCTGTTCTCTTGTAGCTTGCTCAACTACTTTAGAAAAATTATTTTGAATTGTTTTGTGTCATTACTACAAGCTTCTTGTTTCCTTGATTCTTCATGATCCCCTAGTTTTGTGTAGGTGTCTACATTTTTGAACAAGTGGTCATCTCTTCCAGAGTTTATACACTGACTTTCACAAGGAAAGACCTTCACCTTTGTGTGTGCTGTTGGGGGCACAAGTGGGGACACTAACTAGGGAGGCATGCTGAGATGTACTGTGGCATCAGGTCACCCTGTTGTTCCATGAGTGGGGATGTACAGGTATTGCAGGTCTGAGGGAGGATACCATGCTGTTTCATCAGCTCACGCATCTGGGGTCAGCACCTCTGGCAACTATGTGGCCTTGATAGCAAGTGCTGTGGTGTATCCACAGTGTTTGGAAGAGCCATTGGAGTCCCTGGTCCTTTCTACAGGTCCAGTGTGGAAGGTGGGTGGCAGGAAGGCAAGAATGAGAACTGAGACTAGCAATATGCATTCAGTGAGCTATAAGGGCAAGCTGCAGGTGTGTGCATGGATGCAAGGGTAGTTACAGCCACAAGCATAGTGGTGTAGGCTAGGGTTAGCGGCAGTGACTAGGTCAGTTCCAAATAGACCGCAGTGGTCTGGGGCTAGCAGCAGGGCCCTCAGCTGGTTGCAGGGGTGTGTGTAGTGGCAGTGCTGAGTTCCGGGGCCTAGAGCCTAGGATAGTGTGGGCTGGGGTGGTTCCCACAGGGCCAGTGGATAGGTGGGAGTCAGTTGGGGAACTAGAATCTGCAAATGTGAACAACTGCCTCTGCAGGTTCTCGGCAGTGAAAGCTTCAGAGGATCATTGGCAGCTACGCTGATTTCCTCAGTGGTGAAAGCCGCTGGGGTATCGTGCGGAACAGGCCACTGGGGTCCTTGCAATGAAAGCTGTAGAGGTTCCATGGTGACCGTGATGATCGTTGTGGTCTCTGGTAGTGAAGAGCGTGCCACTTATGTCTCCTGCCACTGGCTGATATTGACAGCCCTTGCGGTTCTTCTTTGTTTCCTGCTGGCTCCAGATGCCTGAGCTGTGTTATTCTCCCAGTGACCTGGAAGGATGAGACCAAAGTGGGTTCTTTGGGCAGTGCCCCAAAAGGTCGCTGAAGCTGGTCATTCACTCTACTCTCCTTTTCCCTGTGAGGGGAACTTGTGGACTGGGGAGTCCCCTTGGTGCTGAGCTGTGGCAGCCTGTGAGATGAGATGACACAGGCAAAATGAAAGGTTCTTTGTACCCGTTTTGTGTGGTTATTCTTGGGTTATTTACTCCATTGTGTTGCTGGGGCTTTTTAACTAGACTCCTGAGCTCTCTCACAAATATTTTCATTCGTGGATAACTGTCTTTTTTGTGTAGGAGGAATAAAGGCTGGGGTGTTCTACTCCACCTTCATGCTGATGTCACTCTTCACATGTAGTCTCTAAATTAATCCTCGTATCTCCATTCTTCATTAGGAGGCTGAAGTTCAGGGAATTTACTGGTTAAGCAAAGTGGTAGAAGTAGTCTTAGCCTCAGATCTCTGTAATTCTGAGTTCTGGCACTTAATTGCAATGCTTTTGTGGCCCTTCCAGTTCTATTTTAAAATGACCAAATACATAAATACAAACAAACAAATGAACAAATAAATACTTGATCTGTCATCAGCCATGTCTTGCTGTAGCCAAACCTATGACCTGGGAGGGATCTAGAGGGCTTTATACTTCCTTCTCACTGGGCGCTCTGGTCTACACAGATTTTAGATATAGTTCAGGAAAATCATAAAATGGAGATCACCGAGGGTACTATCAATGATTTATGAGTTGATCTGATTATCTGATAACCACTCCACATTTTCTGTTATGGAAGAAACCAAGACAATTTTTGTATTCCATTGCCTTATTTCAGTGGTATCCACTTTGAAATACTGAATTGAGCTTCATTTTCTGTTTTTCTTCTATGTGCAGCCATATAAATTTCATTAATGATATTGTGAGCTCTATTTAAGGTAGAGCTCATTTTTATACAAAGAAAATGTTTTACTAAAACCATAATAATGAAAATTATGCCCTCTGCTTGTTTTCTGTCTCTACTTGTAGTCCATCCCCCACAGCAACCAGAGTGATGTACATTATACTTTCCAACTTCCAATTGTACCAAAGTTGCAGATCAACTCTGCAACTTTCCCTTGTGCAAAGTAATAGATCAACTCTTCACTATGACCAACAGGCCCCTGCATGATCTGCCCCGTATCATCTTTTCTAATCTTAACCTTGCAGCACCTTAGAGAGCCTTATTACCTTCCAGCCATAGAGTCCTTAGAGTTTCCTCCACTGAAAATGTTCTTTCTTGAACTCTTCAAATAATAAATGCCTTTCCATGCTTCTTCTTTTATTTCATCTCCTTAGGAAGGCTTTCCACAACTATCAAATCTAAAAAGGATCACTCTTTTCCCATCTCACCAGTAGATTATTCTCTATCTCAGTTTTTCATTACAGCACATATAAAAAACCATGAGGTCATCTATCTACTTGCTTTTTATCAGTACTACTCAACTAGAATGTAAGCTAAATAAAGGAACTCTTCCTTTTGCTCCTGGATATATCCCCATTGCCTCAAATACATATGGCTAGAGTACTGAGACCATGCCATATACCGGGTACTAAATAAATACACTGGGTGCATGAATAAATGATATTCTATGAATCAGAATCTTTAGATACATCTTTAAAATCTATTTGATTTTGCTGGAGTATTATTCCATTTGGAATTGATTGAGTCTGGCATGTCAAAGGCATCCAGAGAAGTGATAGGTAAATTCGAAGCCACCTACATCGCAGACTGTATAACAGTGTTGGTCAAGTCATTAAATAAAATAGATATCTATGCTTCTGCACATGATAACCTAAAAATTATATGATGGAACATGGAGACCTCAGAAACTTCTGTTTTTCAGTTACCAAAAAAAAAATTTCAGAAAGATTCACAATCTATGCTAGGCTTTGTGGCATTGAATTTAACTATATCTGTAGCAAAAACCAAAATTACAGGCATATGCTCGAGTCAAAGTATGTTAAGTTTATGAAATAAACATTTATATTTGATGTAATTAAGTGCTTACATCTGGGCATTTCTTTTATCTATCCATGGGAAAGCAACAATGAAATTCTTTACTTGGCAATTTACTTGGCAAGTACCATAGTAATGAATAATTCTTCCTAACTTACCATTGCCAGAGATATCTTCCTTAACTTCCTGAAATAATGTGAGCTTATTAAAAACAAAATCAACATAGATTTAGTAACACAATGTTCCAGCAATGTGAAAGCGTAAGGAAATGGTTATTGCTGAGTAAAACCGGTGGGCCCTCTTTTGAAATTCAGTTTTGGGATCATGCCACTTCTTATTTATGCCAAGGGGAAACTATGTGCGATAACAAACACACCGGCTGCCGTTTCTTTCTCTCATCACCTTGTCCCACACTAGCAGTGTTGCTGGTTGCAATCTGAGTACCGCACCCTGGTCAGCAATGCCCATTGCTCATCCTCTCAATCAGATATCAGTGTGGGAAGTTTGCGACTTAAGCCAACATGAAAAAATCTGACCAGCTGTTCCTTTCAGGCTCAGTTCTGATCCCTGTGTGAAAAAAAAAAAAAAAGAATACCTTCAAAAAGTAATTGCTAGTCTGAATACTATGGTTGCCAAACAAAGAATCTAGCCCTGTTTGTTTTGGAAGAGCCTTGTGCATCAGTCTGGCTGTGAGCAAGGTATTCGTGTGTGCTTCTGCCCAACGGGGGCAGCCAGGTTCATCTATCTCATCTGAATGGACATTAGTCTGTGTGAATTGTTTGTATTTCTCTACCCTGGCACCTTCTGCAAAAAATGTCTTTAATATCAATAATAAATGATTACTTGTGTGAAACTAAAAACCAAAAATTTGCTCAGAATAGCCATTCTTGAGGATTTAAACTCTAGCAGTACAGAGGGATAAACTGTCCTTAGAGTTAATGTCAGTAGAACCTAGGAGTTTAACGAGGGATTAATAGAGAAGGTGGAAGAATAGATCTTCTGCAAGCAAGAGCAGGCTGCCCCTGGTGTGTGCATCACCTTACTCCTCTTCTGACCCACTGTTTTTCCACTGGTTCTTGTTTGTCCGTACGTATTAAGTTTAGACTGAAACTTTCTTGGCTCTGAACTGTGGATATGCTTTCCAATTCTGCCATTTGTTGACGTTTATAAACCTTAACTAACAATGCTTATCTAAGGAGCGAGACACAGTGTCTTCATTGCCCTGGGAAAGGGGGTCTGGCTGTTCCAAGAATTGCAATTCATTTTTACATGCCATGCAAGTACTTTTCATTCGGTTATATTTCTTTCTCAAAAAGACATTCTGAAAGAATTAAAACTGTAAAGACTAGCTTTGGCTTCTATCAAGTAACATTATGTTTCAAGTTTAAAATGGATACTACAAAAGAATTATTTAGTGTCAAATCTAAATTCCTTAAAGTCTTTGAATTCACCAGACATTTCTGACATATGAAGAAAAACACAATTCAAGACAGCTAATTCAGGAATCAAACTATAGTTTCAAAGATCTTGATTCTATTTCCACATTGAATTGGGTCCAGAACAATATTTATTTTAGCATGTAACGAAACACATTTATTTTAGACTGACCTCTTTAAATACTTTCAGGTTTACAGGATTTCACATCGTTAACTTTTCATATTGCCTTGTGCTTTCCAAGGTTGTAGAAAAAGGATAATGTGCCATGTTTTGGAGGGAAAATGTTGAGCTAGGCTTTCAAAGAGGATAGATTAAGAATTTTGTTTAAAAACATTCCTATGCTAAGACAAGACGAATAGTTATGTACCAGCATGCACAGAAGCAGCTAGCTCAGTGTAGCTATTCACTCGGAAATTGAAATTTCTCTTTATTTACAACTGAGTATGTATTTCAATCCCTTTGATGACCATGTAGCTTATCATGCTGTGTTTCATCATCACAATTTCTTTACAGTGATACTTGTTAACAAAGGAGTCTCTGGGTTAAGAAAATTCACTCAGGGATTTCGAATTATTATGAGGTTATTTAAATACCAAACGCCAAACCGTATAACAATACATACTTGTAAGGTTTCAATTGATTGTAGTTTATGAATAATTAATGTCCTATGACAGTACTCAATTGTTCAAAAATATTGCAAGCTCAGAGGAAGGATTCGAATAAGTAAAAAAAAGTAACATACAGTCGTATCTAAGGAGCAAATGCACATTTTTTACAGTGACAAAACATTCCTCATTAAGTAAACACAAGTCTGAATTGTCCAAGTAGCTTTTTCTAAACAAATGAAACTAATTATGTTTTTATTTCTAAACAAATGAAAACTATTTATGACTTAGTCTTAAGGGTATAAAGCATGCAAAGATATCATTAAGGGACTTTTTAAACAGCATTGTGTCAAGCTGGGCATGGCAGTGTGTGCCTTTGATCACGGCACTCTGGGGGACTGAGGCAGGAGGATTGCAAGTTCAGGCTCAGCCCAGGCAATTTAGCAACTTGGAGAGATTTTCTCTTAAGATTAAAAATAAAAACGGGGTTGGGACATAGCTCAGTGTGAAGGCCCTGGGCTCAGTCCTCACTACTGGAAAAGAAAGCATCGTGTCAGGGAAGAAAGCATTGTTTTTTTCCTTAGTGGAATATAAAATAATAGTTTTATTATTTATAAAATAATAGTTTTATCTTGGATCAATGGAGGAAATAAAGATATTGAGTAGGGCTTACTGTGAAAGGAATTTTTACCCTTAAGATTCTGAACTTTGTTCACATTATTATATCAATAGTTTAAGAATTTTAGGATTTAATTACATATTTGGAATAAATAAGACAAAATTGCTATGTGGTACGTTATCCTGACTGAAAGATTCTTGTTAATCTCAATTACTTAATGTTGGGAAAACAGAGAAATAATGACATTTTAGGGCTTTAAAACTTCAAATAATCAATGTAGATATTTTTGTGCTCCATTATTTGGAGATTTGATAAAAGGCAATCTCCAATGTCTCTTAATATATTAACGATGCTGATAGGGTTTGAATATGGTTTATCTCTCCAAGATTCATGTGCTGGAAGCTTGATCCCCAGTGATGGTGTTGAAAGGTGGCAGAACCTTCAAGAGGTGTGGCCTAGGGCTGGGGATTTAGCTTAGTGGTTACAGTGCTTGCCTTGCAAGCACAAGGCCCTGAGTTCGATCTCTGGCACAAAAAAAAGAAAAAGAGGTGTGGCCTAGTGGAAGGTAATTAATTTCTGGGTGTCCTGCCCTCATAAGTGGATTAACATTGTCTATTAAGAGTGGCTCAGGTCTCATGGGACCAGTTGAGTTCCCTTGAGAGTGGGTTGTGAATGAGGTTGGCACCTTCCCTATGTCCCTCTTCTTCAGGCACTGCTGGCTACCATCACATGTTCTCTAGTCACTGTGAGATCTTTCTTCCTAGGTCCTCACCAGAAGCAAGCAGATGCCAGTCCCATACTCTTGAACTTCCAGAGCAGTGAGCTAAATAATCTTCTCTTCTTTACAAAGTACCCAGCCTCAGGTGTTTTGCTACAGTGACACAAAACTGCCTACCACAGATGCCATGATGTTAGGGTTATCAGGTTGCATCCTGTAAAATAGAAATAATGATTTTTAGAAAGTGCTTTGAAAACTTCCCAACTCTTAAATATTTATTCAATTAAATTTATAAAATAAGAATCAGTACAGAATATTAGTTTTCAAGTGGTTGCACATGTGTTACTTCCTTTGGTGTTAAAAATTGAGTAAAGTGCCCAGTGGAGTTATTATTGTTCTGAGAAGTTAGCTGACCAACCTAGAGTAATGACACTTTGCAGGAAGAGCTGGAAGTGGAATTGAGATTTTCTTCCTAACTCTGGTGGAAGACAGTTTGGTGTGTGACTTTTTCCCAGGGAAGCACAGTAGAAACAGCGCTTTTCCTTCTTCTCCAACAGCAGTCAATGGAACCCCCACAATGGCTGGGCCTTGAATTAAAATGGCAAGAGAGAAGAACACAAAGCAGGTTTAATAGAGAAATGATCTTAAAGATGACTTCTCAGAGTGAAATGTTATACAACATTCACTACACGGTCTACGTAATTGCTGATAAAAGTAGTTCAGAGTTATTAGGTATAGAAGAAGGAAAGGACATTGAGCCAAAAGGCATAATGCATAAAAAGGCGCAGAAATAAGAAGGAATGGAATGTTTAATGGGAAGAGTGCAGGAGTCTGCAGCTACAACAAAGGATGGTAAATTTGAGGACAGAGACTGGGTTAAGGCTGAGACACAGGTAGGCTTCTGAAAACACTGGAAGGCTGTTTAGAGGAGCTTGGATTTCACTTTTAAAACCTTGTTTGTCAAATAATATGCAAAGAAGTTTTAAACCGTGTTGTAATTATATGCTTTTTATTTCTTGTTGTAGTGTTAGTGAGTTTCCATTCATTTTGTTAAATTAATTAATGCATTTTGTGTGTAACTAGTCACATATGGTTTAAAAGGTTTGCTTTGCCTTTCACTGTGAGAGTGGTCAGTGCAGATTAGGTCAAGCCCTTCGGAACAGTTGAAAAATGGCGAACACTGTGGATATCAATTTTTATTTCATATAGGCGGGATGAGACCTTCACCTCAGTGAAGTCTGCATATTAGCACCTATGCTTTACAATATACATGACAGGCACTGTTTACAGCCAGCAAGGAAAAAGAGTTATTTAAGGTAGGTGATTGCCCAAAGAGAAATTAAATCAAGTGAACAAGGCCAGAGAAGGGCACTAACTTTGGTGAGTGCTAACTCCCTGGCTTACACTGTGCTAAGTGCCTTATATCTTACTTCATTTAAGCCCCAGAAGGACCCGTCAGGTGGACATGATTCCCTCCATTTCCCAGAATGAGGTGTCTGAGACCAAAGAGGAATGTAGGATACTTCTGAAATGTCAGAACAGAATCCACTTGTTAATTCCATAAGCACCAAGTTATTGAAGACTTGATCATCTAAATTAGATCCAAAGAGAATACGTCATCATGTTTAAAGGGTTTTCCTCCATTGAAGGTGCTATCACTATATTTTAAAAGAGCAATGTTGTATTTGGAAGAAAGTAATTTGAATTTATGGACCCTGATGATGAAATCTTACTGCACAGATTACTCCATGTCATCTTTAGATTCATGTTCCCACTCTCAAATGAAGTGACTACCTCCGGCTGATGCATTGTGGGTGAGGAACCTGAGCTGGGACAGGACCTCAGGCTGCTCTCCTGCAAAAATGCCGTGGACAGTATTCAAAACTTAAGGTCTGATCCAAATGGCCCCGCGGTCACTGGTGATAAACTCAGGAGCTGGACCTATTATTTTCATATAAATATGTTTACTCGAACTCTGAAAAACAACATTGTCAGAAGAAGTTCAAGGTTATGATATTGATGGCAGTTAAATAAATTATATTTTTATTAGACATTTTTATGTTTCTCTCCCATAACTTGTTCTATGAAAATCAGAATATAGTAGAAAATATATACTCATAATATATGAAATTTTTAAGCAAAATTATCCAATTACCTCAAATCCTAAGTTGCACCTTTATCACAGTGGTAAATAATTTCTCACTTTCTTTTTCTGATGCAAGCATCTAAGTAGTATCAACTCTCAGAAGATTGGAGTTAATTATATGATATGGTTATCTTTGGTATCTTGCAAGATAAAATGATAAATAATAAATAAATATATTTAAATGTTATTACCTTAGATCTTTTAAGTGTATAGTTTTTAAAATACAACCTAGTTGAAACTTCTGTATTCAGACACTCCCTGCCAGTAACATTAAAATTAAAAATTACATTTTTTTAATCTATGACCTGTTTTAGGGGCAGATTTGTACATATCATAACATATTTTACTCATCTCCCGTCCTATTATCCCACTTGCCCCATCTTCCCCGTGGTGCCAGTAAGTTCTTCTAAGCCAAATTTTTCCTTCTTGTTTTTCATTCTTTCCTTTCCTCCTCCCTCCCTCCCTTTTTTGTATGCATGTATTAATTTGGGTGAAAAATTACCTACTACATCTGCAAATTACCCACTACATCAATTTGCCTATAGTAGTACTGGGAGAAATGGGGTCAGTATGCTAGGAGATACTTTATAGTTGATCCTTGATAGCTCTTTTTTCTCCCTGGTACAGTTTGTCTCAGTGTATGCCAAACAATTTTCCTTTCCAAGCCAACTCCAAATCTCAAAGTCTTGGACATAGTTTATAATTATCTTTTTGTTCTGCTGAGAAGAAATTTTGAAATATACAGACAAACATGCTGGAATAAAGCAGTTAAGATGCAGATGATAAATTTGCTGATGATGTTTCGAAAAATACATTGACACATAAATTCAGAAGAGTTTTATGAAAATTTGTTCTCTTTTAAAATTATATGATTTATATAAGTTATCTTAAAGTTATAGTTAATAACTTCTTTAAGAAAGTACAATAAAAACACCAACCATTGTTTTCTAGGCCCACATCTAAAGCTATTAAGTATTCCACTTTCTAGATCTTAGTTTTTTTGAAATTATATTCCACTGTGTACATTCTTCAACAAACAGTCCATTATAAACTCTTTCTATGTACAAAGTTTAATGTGTGATTAATCTGTAGATTGTTCTTGGTATAAATTTGTTACTAAATACTTTATCTGTATTAATACAATATCAAATAACATGAAATTTAATTACCAGTCTTCTTAACTACACATAACAGAGAGAGGTTACGATTGAGTGGTTTGGAACAAAACTATGATTTGCTTACACCCACAATTATACAGTTAATGAGAAATATGAAACTCTTCTGTTATCTGCAGGTATCTACCACTCCGTCACAGTGAACTACAAACCCAGGGACCCTGCTCTGTGGACCTTCTGATCAAACAGTGCCATGTTTGAGCTCAAAGTCTAAGGGCGTTTCTTTCGCTGTTTGCTTGGTTTTCCGAAGTGCCTCAGTTCCTGATTCCACATGGCTATTGTGTGGATCAAATAATCCCTGGTCACAAAAATACTCTGGGGAGTGACTTCCCCGGCGTCCAGGTTCTGAGTGTGGTCAGTCATTCCACATGCCTTAGGGATGAGCTATCTTTGCCATGATAAGAGATTTCCTTTTCAAGTTTCGTAATCTCCCTCTACAAAATACTATCATAAATAAAAGCCGCCATAACTGAGAAAATGTATATTGAAATCTTAAAATGGTGCTGAAGTTAGGTACCTTTCCTCACTGCCTTTTAAAAAATGATAACTGACTTAGAAGAAATTTTGCAATATATTCTTAGAGTTGCAAATATCTCCTATGCTGACTTCTTCAGTGTGAACCGTAATCACATATTTTAAACTGCTTTTGCCACGTATACACTAGATGTGCCAGTTTTAGTCTCCTTTTGTGTGGTTCATTTTATTATGAAACGACTTAGAGAAAACATTAAAGATGGCTCTGGAAGGCTTTTCCTCTTTCTTTCCAATCTGTCATTATGCCCTGGACAGTGAAATGACAGGTTTCAGGCTATGGGAGTCATCTATGAGAGTGGCTTTCCGAGGCTTTCAGAGATGTGGGTCCCGGGCTCTGGCTCTGTGCGCACCGGGCGCCCAGAAGTCTCCGAGATTCCGGACGCTCTCTGAGCTCAGTCTTTGGCGACCTGCAGCCCAAAGGGACCCGCTGGGTTGGCAAATACTGAGGGGCGCGGTTCCAGCCGGAGGACAGGCTCCTCGCAGGGAACGGAGTCAGAGAGCCTGCCCGCCGCCCGGCCTCTTGTTTCCCATCCTTCGCTCCTAGGGTTTTACGAGCGTGGGTCAGGCAAACAAACGCGATCTTTCCAGCCACTCTACCCTGTAACCGGATCGGGGCAGCGAAACCAACTCGCACAAGCGTCCGGACCCGCCACCCTGGAGTAAAAGTAACCTCTCTGCGTGGCTGCAAGAGCTGCCGGGCTGCAGATTTTAGCTCGTGGCAACCCCGCACTCTGGTCATCTCCCCGACTCCCCCAAAAGCGTGGGAGAGGGAAACGGAGCGGGCGACGAGAACGCAGCCCGCGTATGCGCTCGGGCGCCGCCTCCAAAGCCCTGCAGCTCTGGGAGCAGGAGGGATGCAGGGCCCGGAGCCAGCGTTCCTGGGAAGGGGCAGGGGGGCCAGCCACCCTACCCCGACAGCTGTCCAGCCCCTGTAATTCATTGGCTTCCCCCACCCCGCCTTCCAAATACCATCCCAATCTAGTTTAGCCCCCCGCCCCACCCTCGCTGACCGAATAAGGCCATGCAACGTGAGGGGGACCTATATAAAAGGCACGGGCTGGCGGGGACACTGCACGACGCCGAGGACCGAAGGCAGGAGCCGTCCAGCGCCGGGAAAGACCACCATGGCCAAGGAGTGGGGCTACGCCAGCCACAATGGTGAGTGCGACAGCTGTGGCCCCTGGTCCTGGGCATTGCCCTGGGCTTAGGCACCTCTGGGCGAGCGCGGGAAACGTGGGCGAGGAGTAGGGTAAGAACTGACGTTAGCTGAGCACTTTCTGGGCGCCAGATGCTACTGGTCTTTTATCTTTACACCATTTCGTTATCTCTCCCGGAGAGTTCTTATGTCCTTTTCCTTGAAGGGAAATGAAGCACACGGAAGTTTAGTGACTTGCCTGGGGTCGCACTGTCTCTCACTGAGCAGTCAGACAAGCTCAGGGGCAGGCTGATGGTCCTTTACTGTGTGGCTAGGCGAGCACTCTGCCTCTCTCGAGTTGGGTGTTGGTATAAGAATTTCTATTCTGCCTAACCTATCAGGAAAAGAATACCACATGCTCTGAAAACCATAGAGTGATGCCGATGTGGTCAATGAATGAAGGTCATTTCAGAAATAAGCCTTTCGAGCCATATTCCTGAGCCAGCAGAGGGAATGCACGGAATTAAATACAAATACTACACCACCAACAAAACTATGAAGAGGTCTTGAGTGCTAAGTCTTGGGCTGCCCAATTTGAACCCAAGACCTGTTTTTAAATCATGGCCTCTGTATTTTGCTGGTCGTCCACTAGATAATGGCCTTGGGTTATACTACTGAATAAATAAATTCCCTCAACTTTATTTTCTAGGTCCTGACCGCTGGCATGAACTTTACCCAAATGCCAAGGGGGACAGACAGTCACCCATTGAGCTGAATACTAAAGACATCAGGCATGACCCCTCTCTGCAGCCATGGTCAGCATTTTACGATCCTGGCTCCGCCAAGACCATCCTGAACAATGGGAAGACCTGCAGAGTTGTGTTTGATGACACTTATGACAGGTCAAGTAAGTGTAACACTCAGGGAGGGGCACATGTCTGGACTAGCAACACGTGATTCCACACACAGTAACAGAGTTAGAGGGAAGAGGGAACATTTCTTCCTTGGAAATAGAGATGACATTGTACTTTGCTTTAGTTGCAAGGAATCGTATTTGTTTACTGAAGGAGAATGTCTCAAGCCCTAACTTTGGTCACTTTGTTGCTGCAAAATGGCCCCATGCCCAGACCAAAAGTTGGCAATGCATTCATGGAACAGAGCTCGATGGGATGGTGATGGCAATGAATCCAAGTTAGTATTCTTCCCACTCCGATGGCCAGTAGCCGAGCATTCCCGTGCTTCTCCACCACAGTCTGGAGAGTGAAGCTCCCGCTCCCAGGTATGGTGCAGGTTCCATTCTACAGAGCAAGAAATAAAGCAAAGAAACAAAATAGGAACCATCTTCTCCTAGAGCCCGGATGGAGGCCAATCAAGGGGTTAGAATAGGGCCATTGTGTGGGTCAAGTTGACCTAGCTTCACTGCTTCTCTGGGTTCCTCTGACTCATCCTTCTGGTGAGTATTTTTGAAGAATCTGACCATTTCTTCAGCAGTATTTATGTGTGTGAAACCAGAAAAATAAATTTTTTTTTTTAGATTAACCTGCACTAGTAAGCAAATCAGTGAAATTTTTAAAAGGCTGGTTAGAAATGCTTTACTTCACTGTAAATGAGGTGAGAAAAAAATCTTCCTTTGAGGACTTGATGTACAACAGCACAATTTCCTACAATTTCATTTTGAATGGAGTTAAAATTATCCTTATTAATTTATATAAATGAATATTTTAAATTATGTTGTAGTAAAGAATAAGTCATAATTCCTACCTACTGAAAGATTCCCAGTAAGGAATATGATACAGTGTTACATTTTCTTTTTTTTTTTTTTTTTTTTTTGTGGTGCCGGGGATCGAACTCAGGCCCTTGTGCTTACAAGGCAAGCACTCTAATCACTGAGCTAAATCCCAGCCCATGTTACATTTTCTTAAATGATGTTTTTACATTGTTGTCTCCCTTCTAACCACTTAAATAGAGCTCCATTTTGAAAAAACAAAATTAGACGTATTATTAGGTTAAACTACATGAAAATGCCATTTTTGTAAAAAAAAATAGTTGATTACTGGCAATTTCTTATAGTTTGTTCTAACAAGTTAGACTCTTATGTCCAGATACTAACTATTCCAAGTGATTGGACGGGAAGAATAGGACAAACCACTTAATTGCTTCAAGACCAAACCCATACTGGCCTAGCATTATTGTTGTAGAGATTCACTACGCCTTCCCTGTGCTACTTATTAGAGTAGAAAATCCTTTCCAAAATAGCTACCTTGAATTCTATTTTACTTATATTGCTAAATCTTAATTGTAGGGTTTCTGCATAGTTTCCAATATCCTTTTGAAGGTATTCGAGTCTCTAAATTAATACCTAGGCTAAATGAATTGAAACCAAATTAAGTGACAGATTAAGATATTTATACAACAAACCCAAATTAATGCTATTGAGAATTATCAAGTTTTATAGTCCACATTAATTGATATCCTGGGAAATTTTCAAATTTCCATTTCGCCTGATTTGATTAGGCACACTCTAAATTAGATGTGGACCAAAGCTCTTGCTTGTCATCCTAAAGGAAAAAATGTAGTAGAAAAGCAAGACATAGCAAAGGCATTCACATTTGTACAGTGCTTGCTATGCAGACACTATAATGAGCACTATGAAGGTGCTTAATCTTAGCTAATCCTCACAGCAGCTCAGAAAGTGTGGAATTATTATCACCTTCTTAGAGATGCAAAAACAGGTTCAGAGAAGTTTAGCAACTTACCCAAGATCACATATCTCTCAAGGGGTGGAGCCAGGACCGGAACCTAAAACTGCCTACCTCTTCACGGTTTGGTTCTTCCCACTGCACCACACTACTGACCCATTGTTTGGGAGTGTGCATCCTTACTGTCCATTTTCATAAGTGTTAAAATAATATTTCAATAATAGCAAAGCAAGCCAACAAAACAGGAAAGACAGAAAACTCATTTGTTTTGATATATCCTAAATCTTCACTTTCAGAGGAGTCTGGCATGCTTGGGGATGGCTGCACCTGCCCAGTAGACTCTCTATACCCTTATCCCACAAAAGCACCCATTTCAAGTCTCGTAGCACTCTGTAAAGGGAGTGTGACTTCGCTGACCTTGTTTGTCTGAATCACAGTGCTGAGAGGTGGTCCTCTCCCTGGACCCTACCGACTTCGCCAGTTTCATCTTCACTGGGGCTCCTCGGATGATCACGGCTCTGAGCACACGGTGGATGGAGTCAAGTATGCAGCGGAGGTAGGAGGAACTGCGGTCATCCACTCTGCCTCTCCCACAGTGAAAACTGGAAAATTAAAAATGACACCCTCAGCAACGAAGCAACATCCTGCAAGCATGTAGTGGTGAAAAGAATTGTAGTAGTGTTAGCATAAACTGCAGCTGCTGAACATTCTAGGTTAGACAGTAAAGGACAGGTTGGTGGGATAGCATCACACATGAAGACTTCCACAGTTATATAAAGAAATTGGACAGTTACTTAACTTAAAAAGGCCAGCGTCCTGATTGGAACCAGAACAATTAGGATAGCTGACACGCGCCTTAGTGCTACGTGTATTAACACATTCGATACTCTGAGCCACCTGACGTGACAGGCTACCGAGGAGGCCGGCAACTGAGGCATAGAACAGTTACATGGCAAAGGCGCACAGATGATAAGTACTAGATCTGGTGTTGTTCTTTGTGCCAGTTGGCTTCAGAGTGCATCATCGTAATCGGTGCCCCATGCTGCCTATTTTATAGTGCTTTTAAAACAGCATTTAGTGATTCTGATCAATGTTGATGTTCTAATCTTAAGAGAACACACATATTGAGTGACACAGATACACATAATTTTATGTGAACTACTCTCTGTCTCAGTTAACCCATTAAAAAAGAAGCATAATTTGTAGCTCAGATCAAAGCATCAAGTTATAAAGGGAGTGAGACAAGACCCTCACATGTTCTCTATAGAAAGCCAAGCTACTTCACTCTTTTCCAAGGGCGGGTTTTGTCAACACAAGGGCTGAGGCAGGCACTGGAGGCACACAGCAACATTGTCCTAAGTGAAACCATTAGGCAGTATGCTTGCTGGTTAAATTAAAGTCTAGGACACCCAAAGTATTTCACTGTGATCATTCCATTTCTCTGCAGCCAATTCAGAGAGGTAGTGGCAAAAAGATTGAGAATGGCTCCTCATTGTCCTCCACAAATGGGGGAAGTTTCAAATCTTTCTTACAGATGTAGGACAGGCTTTGGCTCTGAACATTGTGCATGAAAATATCTCACGCTTTTGATCTTGAATAAAATATTTTTTAACCGCCACAAACTTGTATTCTCTTGCCATTCTCTGTAACTCAGTATGGGAAACTTGATTAACTTAACAATGCTCATGTTCTAAATTAAGATAAGGTTGCTGCCAGGTTCTAGAGCTTGGCTAAAGTGATATATAGTTTTATATACTTTTTACAAAACTAATATGCAGCAAGTTAATATTTAGAGTTTTGTCATTTCCTATGACAACATTAAACAACAACCCTCAGACAGCACATTTTTCGAGTATATTGTAAATAATTTTAGACTCAGCTCCTTATTCTACAGATTTGTCTCCTAACCTGTATTTTATGGTTTCAGCTTCATTTGGTGCACTGGAATCCAAAGTATAACACTTTTGGGGAAGCTCTGAAGCAGCCCGATGGAATTGCCGTGGTTGGCATTTTTCTGAAGGTGAGGTTAAAACTGACCTTTATTTTCCCTCTCAAAACTTAGCTGCTTATAATGCTGAGGCTAATATAAGTCTTATTCCCTCTCTTGCTTGAGTCGCGTGCATGTTTTCCTTCCTCTGTATGTATGTTATTATCCATTCAATTGATCAAGACATTTGTTGCTAAAGTCAGTTCAGAATGCTTTGCGCCCCTCTAAAAGTATTCCTTTTGACCTGTTCCAGAACCCTTGGAATTTCTAAATTTTCTCATGGGGTGTGTGTGTATAGAGGGAGTCGGGGACAGAGAATTCAAGGGAGCTTGTGATGATAGCAGTAACGGTGAGGGCAGCACGTTCTTAATAAGTTTTCCCACTACTCCATTTCACCTGCACTAGAAACCAGACAAGCTGGTGCTGGGAACTTCTGGGATGTCAAATGCCTGGCTGGACATCCCCTCTGCTTAAAGTGGCCACCGCCCAGATGATCCCAGGCTAAGATAGCACAAGGAATGTGTGTGTTGTTCAGCCAACCTCGGTTTAAAGAGGACTTAGTGTCATTAGCACATGAATTTGGTGGTAACATAATCTAGGTTTTAAGCCAGAGGTGAAAATCTGGCTTCTTTCTTTCTGAATGACCTAATTTGTTCTATGTTCTGAATTCATTGGATCACTTTCGCTGCATGGAAACCACACAGTGGAAGAGAAAGTGGGTTTGAGGGGAAAGATAATGAATTTAATTTTAGATATATAAAGTCTACTGTAGCTTTAACTCTATTTAAAATATGGATTGACTTTGCAGAGGTCAAGGGCACAGAACTAGATCAGCATGTAATTTTGTGGTTTTGTACTTCAGAGGCCTTTCAGAAAACATGTACTCTAAAATCTTGGGGAAAAATAAAATTATGTCTTTGCTTAGTAAAAGATATTCTGGCAGATTTATAAACACTAGTTACATGTAGATAAATCAAAATCAGTTTTAAAGACAATCTTAAATTATGGAAAAGGGAAAAATACCATGTTGGATTTCTATTTTTCTTGTAGATAGGACGGGAGAAAGGCGAGTTCCAACTTTTCCTTGATGCACTGGACAAAGTTAAGACAAAGGTAAAAGAAAATAATTTCACTCTTTTTGGGGAGTAGGGGTACTGGGGATCGAACTCAGGGCCTTGGGCTTGCTAGGCAAGCGCTCTATCCCTCTTAAAATATCAGGCAGAGAACATTAATTTTCTTTTTATATTATTAAGTACTGTATATAATTCTTTTACCTAAATTTTATTACTCAGTTTGATAGATATGCTAAGCACAAATATAAATAAATGACATTGTAAATCTAGGTTTTATAGTTTTTGAAGTGATTTTATGCACATCAGTTTATTTCCTTGCCTCCTGTCAGACAGAATTTCTCAAGGCACTGGGTGAAAGTCAGAGGATTTGTCTCTGGATTCAAAGACCGGAGAAGTCTCCTCTTTCTCTCCCACCTACCTACATGCACAGATTCACAGAGGTTCTAAATGCCAGCCAAAACTGGTGTTTTGAATCCCGATGTGGCCCTTTCCAGCAACACCTGTATGTTTTAAGTCTTAATTAACAGACACATTTTAGTTGTCTTAAGGACTATCCTAACTAACTACTGTTAACTTTTACCACTAGAAAAAGTAAATATTCTAATACAACAGTCAATAAGAATACAAGCCTTTTTGTCATCAAGAACAAAGCATTGGGGCTGGGGATTTAGCTCAGTGGTTAAGAGTGCTTGCCTAGTAAGCACAAGGCCCCAAGTTCAAGCCCCAACACCAAAAAAAAAAAAAAAAAAAAAAAAAAAAAAAAAAAAAAAAAAAAAAAAAAAAACAAAACAAAACAAAAAAAAAACCAAAACATCAACTTTTATTACATTTTAGATATAGTATGAGTTTTCCCTCATGAGAAATGGTATAGTTATAGTTCTATCCATAGTTAATAGGAAAGAAAGCATGGCAATGATTGTGCCAGATAAAGTTATAACATGCAGTCAGGGGGCTGGGGATTTAGCTCAGTGATTAGAGTGCTTGCCTTGCAAGCACAAGGCCCTGAGTTCGATCCCCAGCACCACAAAACAAACAAACAAACATGCAGTCAGCTTCTTGGTTATTTCTGAAAGGCCCGAATCTTGTTAAAAAGTTTCATTTACTCAATTGCACTTGAAATCTGTTCTCACAAATGAAGTGAGACCTGCGGGGTGGGCGGTGTGCTTCTTCCGTGGATGGTGCCAGCGCCCCGCTGTCTTCTAGGGCAAGGAGGCCCCCTTCACACACTTCAACCCATCCTGCCTGTTCCCTGCCTGCCGGGACTACTGGACGTACCAGGGCTCCTTCACCACGCCCCCCTGCGAGGAGTGCATCGTGTGGATCCTGCTGAAGGAGCCTATGACCGTGAGCTCCGACCAGGTGAGCCGCAGCCCGGAAGCCTTGTGAGCACATGGGTTGATACCGCTGGCTGGCTAGAGATGACAGAAAAACTGCAAATCCACAGCTGCTAAATGGATGCTTGTCCAACAGCTCCCTGAGAGACCTCCGAATGCGCTCTGATTAATTGCAGTCAGCCGGTCCCCTTTCCTAAGTTTCGGCTTCCCAAGGGTACCAGGATAAATGCAAATTGTTGAGAAGTGGTCCCGATAGTGAACGAGACTGAGCTGAGTATACTGTGAAGAGTATACTGTTTTTCCAGTTTTAAAGCTAGACAGGTGAACCTTGTTAGAAAGTAACTACTTAGAAAGTAGTTACCTTTTACTTAGAAAGTAAAAGTAAAATTTACCCCCGACACACAGCCAAGGGCAGGATTCTAATCTCACCTCTGGTCTCCCTTCCTTCTGTTCATGAAAAGACTGCCTCAGTGAGACAGTCCTCAAGAAAGAGCTGTTTGTGATAAAATAATCGAGCAAGCACATGAAAAAGAACACATGTGAGCAAGCGAACGACACAGGGACCCACAACCTAGTACACGAGTGTCTCGTACTCAAATCAATTTACCTCTATCTGGTTTGTGAAGACAGCGGACAGTCTAGACTCGAAAATAGCCAGTGGCGTCTTTATCAACGAATCAGATCTAATGGTCTTAATCATTGATATAAATATTGTGAAAAACGAATGAAATTTTCTCGAGGAAAAACGCTAAAGACAGTTCGATGTTGCAATATAATATTCTTAAGAATTTCTTATCCTTTTTGGAAAAAGAAAACAATTTAAAATGTAGCATGACGTATTTCTTTCTGCTCTGTTAAACTTGATTCCATAAACACAGTGAAGGCCTAGTAAGCAGATACATACAAAAGTTGTCATCCTCCTCTACATAAAGTGTGTACTTTGTACCATCCCCTCAGGTAAAATAATTGTTTCAGAATTCAGGGAGAAAAGAGTTTGACCAGTGGACATGGTGACCCATGAAATGGGACAGAGAGAGCTTTTAGAAATAAAAAAAATATATTACTCCGGGAATGGTAGCTGAGTAGCTCCGGCCTGGCCCCTGGAGGCAGGTTTTGCGGTGCGGGCTGCGGTCCCCTTGGGAAAGCCCGCGAGCGCCGAGCCCCGCTAAGCTGCCGCCCTGTCCCCTGCAGATGGCCAAGCTGCGCAGCATCTTCGCCAGCGCCGAGAACGAGCCCCCGGTGCCCCTCGTGGGGAACTGGCGCCCCCCGCAGCCTCTCAAGGGCAGGATGGTGAGAGCCTCCTTCAAATGAGGCTGCAGGATCCAGCCCTGCTTAGGAAAGGAGAGCGGTTCCTGGCCTCCGTCTGGTGCTCCTTACTCCGAGTCTGTCCGTCTTTCCACATCCAGCGAGGAATGTGAGAGACGCCGTCGCCAAGCAACCAGTTACTTTTGACAAGACGTAACACAAAAACATGAATTTCGCACTTGACCTTTGTAATAGTCGTCTTTTGTATAAAAGTAGTATTTCTAGTAAGCTTTCAAAGAAGAAACAGACCGAAGAGTGAAGACATAGGAAAATGGCTATTGAGCACCATTTTCCTGTCATCTCAAATTCACAGAACTCAGGTTGCCTGTGTTCGTATTATGAATTGTCCACCTTTCAGAAATAATGAGTGATTTTATTTGTAGGAGTAGAAGTGATGTTTCTACAAATAAGTTGGAAATTAAAATGATTGTGGACACTGAGAATTGAAATGATAATGTGCTTTGTCTCTTAAGTAACACCAAGCGGCCCATCACTTATTAAAATTTTGGCTGTGACCTGGGTTTGGTTATCATTGCAAGGAAAACACAGTAAGATCAAGAATTTGAAAATGTTTGAATTGTCTAATATTTGAATGTCCAATATTTGAATGTCCAATATTTGAATTTCTTTTTCATAAAGATGCTTTTCTTTACCTGAAGCAGGGCCATTTATTTTTTATTTCACTACTTTTATCTTTGCATGCTTATTAAAATGAAAACTGTCTCTAACATCTTTTGAATTTGAGGCTGGAACAAACGTTTCCTAGAATACGAGGGACTGATTGGTGGCACTTCAAGTAAACGTAGCTGTACTGATTGATCACCAAATAAAGACACGGATGCACAAGTTGGGCCTTGTGTTTTTAAGTGAAAAAGCATTACAAATGACAAAAATGGACTAAAGCTATGAATGGCAAGTTTGTTTTTTCATAAGTTTGTTTTTACAACTGAAGAGCAGAGATAAAAGATTCAGGTTCTGACTTCGATGCTGTATTCCTCAAGGCAATTAGTGGGCCATACGACAAAATTGCAGACAAGACGGATATGTGCCTATACATGTGAGAGTGCAAAATAGTTCCCAAAGGGCTCAAAATTGGTTATGATTCTGGAGTTCAGAGCAGTGCAGTGGGTGTGGAATCAAATCAGACTGCAGATTTTATGTCATTTTTTAAAAATGTATTTGAGGGCGACAATGGCCTAACAATGCAAAACACTGCATATTTAGACCTTTAAAACATTTAATATCTTTAGACATAATGTCTAATTGTACAGTTAGCTTTGATCATCTTTCAGTGCTTTAGAAAAGTCAGTGGCATGGGGAATGAGAATGGGATGGGGGGTCAGAGCCCTGAGGATCCTAGAAGCCAAGTCATGTGATGAAATCCTATGAGGCTGACGTTATTTAATAAATTTCCACTTGGGTGAAGTAAAACCAGGTTGGTCAGTGTGAAGTGGCTGTGTTAATTAAATCCCTTGAAATTAAGAGGCGTGGAGCTTTGATCATTAGTGGTAATACACAAGCTGATTCTCCTAGAGTACTTAGCCATGCTTGGTGCACTGTGAAAAATGTACACAGTATTCACTCTCTGTAAAGAAAGAACAAATGACCTAATGTTTCAAGTAGTTCTTATTCAGGGGCACAGGCAGGACAGGGTGAATCCTGTTTTAAGGAAAAATACTGGATCAAAGGAGGCTGTGTCCCTTGACTGTAAGCTCTGTGAGGGTAAGAATATGAGTCTTGCATACCAGCATTCATCTTATTCCCTAATACTGTGCCTGGCACATGATAAGCACTCAGTAACTATTTGGTGAGTAAATAATGTCACGAACAAAGGGGGATATAGGAAAAATACTTGTCTTTTTGAACCACGGATTACTCTCCATTGATAACACTAGTTTTTGCTCATCTTAGTGAGCTTAGATCTCCTTGGGAATGATCTTACTAGTTTTAGGTGGGAGTTTTTCCAGCAGAACACATTTTTTCCCCCAGACTCACTGCCTGTGTTCACAATTACTGTCCAACTTAAAACTTCCTCCCAACTTCTCCCAGCCCTCAAAATCCTGCGCCATCGTAGATGTCCACCAGAATCCTGAAGACATACTTGTGTCCCTATTTTGAGGGGCGATCATTTTCCTGGTCAGGCACAGGCATCTAAACAGTTGCACCTTAGGCATCCACAGCCTACAAAAGGCCACTGCCGAGAGCTGCTGTGGTGAAGGCGTTCCAGCATTTGCCAACGTCCTTTCCTCAGGGTGGACTGTATGATCACTGCTGGTGTCTTAGCATTTCAAGGTGGGCCGGAAACAAACCTGAATGCAGGCTTTCAAAAAATTCAGGTGATCATGTCCTTAAAAGCCTACAAATGGAGTAATATCACCATGAACGTATTGATTATAAGATACTATTTCATTTCGAGGGCAGAAACATATTATAATCCCTATCACTTTAAGTGGAGATAAGGATATGTTTATGACAAGACAAGTAGTCTTCCACCAAGAACTCTGATGAAAAATTTTAAAAATGTGCAGTGAGATTTTATGCAGATGAATGAGAAGTAGTCTATGCAGAGCATGCCAAAACTAAGTTTTTAATGTCTATACCATTTATATAATTAACTATATATAGTTGAGAAATAAAAATAAATATAGCTAAATATAAACAAGCTTGCATACATGTGAAAAATTAATATGTCAGTTATCCAAATAAGAATTGACACAAATAAAATTGGTCTAAGATAAATACATGTGATACAAAAACATTTAATACCACAGCCATTGAAGATGAGTTTCTAGAGTCCACCGAAAATGTATACCTGCCTCAGCAATTTGCCATACTAATAAATGTCTGGAATCTGATGGCCACCATTTTGAGCACCTCTTGTAACTGAAGAGGCCAAAAGTAACTTGGATTCATCTCATGATGTCTCAATAAATTTAGTATTAAAATATTTATACGGGTTTTTCTTTTCCCAATGTATACATTTTTAGGCTGACTCTGTATTTTCTCTTCTAATGCTTTCTTGATATGAAAGAGGAACTGTGGACATGAACATAGTATTTAGCATAGGAAGAAAAGCAAGAAAAGATAAGGAAAAATGATAACTGTGGGTGTCAAGCTTTAAAATTTTAATATATACAAACAATTATTAATAAACTACTCATAAGTTAGTAAAGTAGCTACAGATTTAGAATCCAAATGTGAAGGCACAATCAAATTTGCATGTTGTTTTTCATTTCGGTCACTAGATGGCAGCAAAACATTTTAAAATTTCAAACGGGTCACTAGGTGGCAGCAAAATAATTACAAAGACGAAATTAAAAATATTCTGTGTTTATAGTAATTTCAGAGCAATGCATAAAAAAACTTTTTGAACTGACATCTTATTTTCTATTCTCAAGTGTTTACTATTATCCATTAAAATATATCTACAAAAGAAAAGACAGTGAATTCTTATGGATTTTTGAGCATCTTAATAGTCAAAAATATAGGCCTGAGGGACAGAAGGATAGTAGGCATTAAAGTAAAATTCCAATAAATGAGAACTGAACTTTTAAAAGTCCTGCTCGGGATTCAGAAGTCTGCTTGTTACTGGACTGAAGCCACCCAGCACTTGCTGGATACGAGGTCTCAGGCACATTAATTTTTAAGAGCCTGTCTCCTCATTTGGTAGCAGGAATGATACTAGTGCCTGCCCAGGGCATTATTTTGAGAATTAAATGAGTTAATACATACAAACCATTTATAATAGTCATTCTGATATATAACTCTCAATAGGAGTTAATTTTCATCTTTCATAAATTAATTTTACTTAAACCCAGAAAAATTCTTAATGCCTTATTTCCATACCTAAAATTACATTTTTTCTTAATATACTCATTTGTAACCTCATGCATCCACTTCTCATTTAT
This sequence comes from Hystrix cristata, assembly GCA_004026905.1. Taxonomy (NCBI): domain Eukaryota; kingdom Metazoa; phylum Chordata; class Mammalia; order Rodentia; family Hystricidae; genus Hystrix; species Hystrix cristata. Next base: position 53,616 of record PVJO010005175.1, read on the forward strand.
TCAGATCACATTAAAAGAATTGCTATAATGGGCTCACGTCTACTTGTTACTGGGAGAAAACAGTTTTTAAAAACAACAATGAAAAAAATTAAAACAACAATGACAAATCTCATCTCATATATGTAGCAAGAAAACCAAGATGTGGCCACGTGGAACCAGCACATTGCTGGAAGAGGCAATTTGGAAGATCAGAGACATTTTTCTGATGAAGGTTCTGTCCTAGAATCTCTGCACCTTACCTGAGGAAGTGTCCAATTAGCAAAACATCCAGAAAACAAACCCAAAAGGAGAATGGGAGACCATTGTGTTTTGTTCAGTGTTGACTTTGAGCGTGGATGGAACAGAGTCCCTTGGAGTGTTGCATGGTGTGGAAAATCTATCTCAGTAAGTGCAGAAAGTCTCTTGCTATTAAATTAATTTTGAGCATGCCTGGGCCTGTCATAAAATCGGAATGGTGAATAAGATGCACAGGTCACGTCTGGGAGAAGGGTCTCTACTTTTGGGGTGATTCAATTACAATAGAGCCAAAACAATAAGACAGTCTAGGCATAAAATACATGATCAAGGGATGGACTAGGGCGGTAATGAGCTGCTATTGATGTAAAGGTGTTTAGTAGATGCAGCTACCCGACAACTCAAGCAGGTAGATAATCACAGGTAATCAGTGCAGTAAGAAGAGTCTAACGCTGCAGTCACAAGGGATCAGGTGCGCTGCTGCGGCGGCATAAAACCCAGTGATTTCAAAGCTAATTTTAGCCAGGTGAGAATTGACTCTGTGCAGTAAACAGGGAATCAGATTCTCCCTTGTACTTAAATCATTCCCAGGTAGAGGAGCCTGAAGCTTCAGGGAAACTATTTCGACCATTAAATGTAAGTTGTTCCTGTTCCAACTTGCCCATAAATTTCTAACATATTCATGCAACTCATTTGAAATGTGGATGATTACAAACACATTTGTTCAAGAGAAGGCGTTCCCTAAAGGCCACCCGACTCCCATGAAAGTATCATACAAATGGAAGTGTTTGAAAATATGAGGCTCTTAAAATTCTCTGCTCCACTGTGTATTAATGAGTTTAAAGGAAGACCTGCTGCTGCGAGGGGCAGCTGGGCAGATGGAGACCCGAAAAGGGGGCCTGCCAAGGGCAGGAAGAGTGTGCAAGCCAGGCAGAGCAAATGGAAGAGCAGGGCTCAGCTAAAAGGTTACAGTTCGGTGAATATATGAACTTGGGTTCTTGCTCTGGGTACTAATTTAGGAGTAACAAAAATCCTTTTAAATTCTGTAGGTAATGAAAGTTGGTGTGTGTTTTGGGGGGGTAAAGGTTAAGAGCATAACATTTGCAGTCAATAAAATTTGGTTTTCTTTCCCACTTCTGCTACTTATCCCTAACTGACCACAGGAGATTGATTTTGAAGTCTCCAAATCTTTCTTCATTTGTATAATGAAAAGTTAAATAAAAGAGGCCATATGTAAAATATGAAACATCAGACCCTTATTTAAAACTAGCCCTTTTAGAGTTTAATTTGTTTCTGTTTGGTTTTAATCAAGGAGTGTGTGTGTGTGTGTGTGTGTGTGTGTGTGTGTGAGGGAGAGAGAGAGAGAGAGAGAGAAAGAAGGTGAGAGACAGAGACAAAGAGATAGAGAACATGAATTGTAGGAGCAGTGAAGTTTCATATTTATTTTTTATTAGTACAGGTTTGCAGTACATTATTACATTCCTTGTGGGCAACTGGTGCATGTACATAACATATCTTAATTGTTTTCATCCCTTTCCCCTCCACTCCCTCCCCTCCAACCCCCATCTCTTGATCTACTTTTCATTTGAGAAAGTAAGGTTTATTAAAATAAGGACTTCTGTCTTGTTACATTGCTGAGGCCCTAAGACCTGATAGAATTGAACCTTGTCAGAAGTCAAAGACATTTGTCACATGGATGAAGAGATGAATGGTGAAATGAGACTCCTAAATATCAAATGCCAACCTGGGTCCACGAGCTGGTGGGACCCGGCTCACAGGCTGACAATTCAAAGGGCACTTGGGAGAGTGTACAGACCCCCATTTCAGCAGTTCATCCTGCTGAAGAGTACGTGTGTGAAGAGTACGTGTGTGAAAGAAGAGAACAGCTTTACATACATCCGGACCTTATTATTTGCAAATTTAACATTTAAAACCTAACAATGTAGAAGAGACATGTTTTAGGAGATATAAAACGACTTTTCTACCGAGTATTTATCTTCTTTAGCACACGTGTTTATTTGGGCAAACTGCAGAGGGAGGTTGGCAGCGTGCCCGCCGCGTTAGGCTCTGCCGAGGCTGACCGCGCAGTTCCTCCTGGCGCCTGACCTGGGCTCTCGCGCTTCCATGTTTGCCTCCTCAGTAGTGACTTCTCCATTCCAGTCAGCCTTGTTTGAAGACATTAATAGCAATTCCACATAGATAACAAGGAATCCTCTTCCTCATTCCAGTGCTTTTTCCACAGTAAGATATCAGCAAAAGCTCATACTTTGAACAAGTCAATAAGCGTTTCTAACTGACACATTTTACCACCCCAGGAAGTAGATGGTAAATTCTGGTAAATGGCCCATTATCCACAAACAACAAGGATATATACAACACCTAGCTACGTTCAGATACTTGTAATTACTACTGAGAGCTCACTTTTTAATAGAGATGATAATTTTTCGAAAAAAATCAACTTTACCTTGGACACTCAGTTACCAGAATTCAGGGTGTACTTTGTTGTGGCAAGATGGGGATGCTATTTTAAAGTTAATGCGTGACTTGATATGCAAATCTCTGGCTGCCTATTATAAATATTTTCATGTAAAATAATCACATTTCATCACAGAAGGTCTAATGTCTTCCTCCTTTTAATTTGTTTTCTTTAACAAAGGGCCTGTTGTCAAGATTGTGAGGTGTACTAAGTCTCTTGCCCTTAGGAACTTAATTGATATGAGCCATTGCTTAGGCCCCTAGAGGGATGGAGCGTTTCAGAGGAATTATGAAATAACCACAAGGCGTAAAGAAGAAAGTTTACATCTAGAAGGTGGTACTTTTCACTGAGTAAGAGCATTCAGTATTTGATACATAATTTTTAAGTTATACAAACGTGGTTTTCTAAAAAAAAAAAAAAAAAAACTTCTTTTTGGAAGGATTTCATGATTTTTGAAAGTGTTTCTGTGTCAAGTATGGAACAGATCAAAGTAGGTCAAGAAACTACCTGGATGCATTGAGAAGAAAAAAATAGAAAAGGGCAACCTCCAAATGCTACTTAGGAGAAAACCTGCTGTAGCCACCAAAAGGGAGGGCTTATCGGGCGCAAGCACAGTGCACACAGGAGCGTGTTAAATAGTGATATCAGCACCATTGGGAAGGAGGCACAGATAGCAAAACAAGGGTACAGGCAGCCTGCAAAATATGGCTCTGGGTCACCTGGGCCTCGGGGCCCATGCTGGACTTCAGAACTGTTTCAAGTCCCTCAGGCACAGCTCTTGGACATGAACCCCTAGTATAGAATTTTTTTAAAAATTGTATACACACGGTACTATGCTTTCACATATATTATAAAATATAAACAAAGTAGACATTTTTATAGAGGGTGAAAAGTTAACTATAAGTGGAAATTCTCGTAGCTTCTTCTAGCCACGGAGTGGCCCTCCGTGGTCTCCGAAGAGTGTGGGCCGCACCTGTGGAGTCAGCTGTGTGGGGCTTTCTGCTCACAGGACCAGGCTGCAGAGTTTCCCGCCAGCTGGGCTCCTTCATTCTTCCCATGTCTCTTGCCATGCTGGCCCAAGTGGGCGCTACCTGACGGTGGCAGTAGAAGAGGACAGTACCTCACCAGTCTTAGAAGACGCTGCTGTGAATTATGAAAAGTGTAGCACACAATTTCGACTACTCAGCTCTGACCTAGGGTTGGGTCAAATGTGGCAAAAGACAAAATAAAAAGAAGGAAACATAGTCCATCCTATCACAGATAGGTCGAGGGACATTTATCATACTCTTTCTTCTGTCCATTGAAATAGTAAGACAATGTTCATTTATCGATTCAAATACATATTTATGTTTCAGCTGTGGCACACAGGTGGAGGGGGTGGACAGAGAGAAATACTAAAGAATGTAAGAAATAATTACAGGTAATAATTTTGAAATTTCATGCAAAGTGATTAAAAATTATAACGTGAAGCAAAGAAGTGTAAAATAAAATGCTATCAGAATTCAGAATTGAGAGCAATTTTCTTAGCTTATATACTATTCCCATTTCCCCAAATTCTAACTGTGAGAAGTTTAAAGCTTTCAAGACACCTTCTCATGCATAAAATCTGCTTTCTTTCTGCTTTGGAATGAACCCGAATGAGTACAAAATGAGAAACGCACAAGTTGTGAATTGCAGCCCTCTTTGTTTCCTGTAGCCAGGATGAGGAGGGCTGTCCCCGCGTGTCGGATTCTGAGGCTCCATTTCGTGGCTGATGACTCTGGCCCGGAGCAGGAGGAAGGACTTAGCAGCAGGGCCTGCGGTTCCCCTCGCACGGAAAATATTAGCTTACTCTTGTTACTAATAGGAAGTCAGAAATTCCCCCCTATGAGGTGATGATTTATAAGCAGAAGAGAAGTTTAATCATGTGGTAAAGCTAGTATTAACCTAAACGAGCTACTGTAATTCGGGTAGGAGAGTCTTCCTTGGGAAGTGTTGAAGCAAAGTAAGCAGACAATAATCCCGAGGCACAGGGGCGGGAGTTTATTCGGCTCAGCCCATTGAACAGAAGACGAGTGAGGGAATACAATGGGCAGAGCGCTGTGCTAGTGCAGTTGGTCGCATGACCAGGGTGGCCACCAACTGACGGATTGTCAGGCAGGGTATAGAGCGCGGCTGTGCTGGGCAAGGGGATTCACGTCCTGGGTGGGACAGAGCAGGATGGCAGAGCATTTCATCAGAACGGCACACTACTGACATCTTATCCATTGTTGGTTTCTGGAACTTTCCATTTAATATTTTCAGTGTGTGGTTGACCAGAGGTAACTGAAACTACTGAAAATGAAACCACGAATGGGGGCGCTGCGTAATACACACATATTAGACTGAGAAATTCCTTGCCGTGAGTGGCTGTCTGCGCTGCACCGCGTGCACAGCAGATCTCTGGCCTCTATCTCCCACATGCGGGTCAGACACGGCCTCGTCTTCTCCCGAGCTAAGAACGTCTCCGCATGTTGTCAGTATCCCTTGTGAAGCGAAACTGGCTCCAGGTGAGAAACGGGGCTCTCAGGAAAGAGGGACTCTTAGGACAGCTGTCCTGGAATATAAAGTATTTCAGATGAATAATCCGTATATTTTTTAGTCTAGTGGTCTCACTTAATACTTCATTCCAGTTCTGTTTGAAATTGAAACTTGGTAAAAATGTTTGCAATCATTACCAACTCTTTGGTTTTTCAGGTTTTTAGAGACAGAGTCTCACTTCGTAGTTCAAGCAGGCCTCGCCTCACTGTGTAGCCCAGGCTGGTCTTGAACTCTTGGTCATCCTCCTGCCTCAGCCTCTTGGGTGCTGGGGTTTCAGGTGTGTACTACCATGCCTGCTACATCAACCACTCTTAAAACCTAGACATATTTAATTACGTATGAAAAGTTAACTATTACTAGGTGGGATGAAAATACAGAGGTACATATAGGAACTACATTTCTAAAAGTCTGAAAAGCAGTTTGCTGGACTCAACTGATTGTTTGATGTGTAATCAGCACTATCTCCTGCTATGCTAGTGACCACATGGAGTTTGGTAGGAAACTCTAATAATGCCCAGAATGTTGGAAAAACTTTTGATTTTATAGAATAGTGCTGCGCGTATAATCTTTTTTTTTTTTTTTTGATGTGATACTAGAAATTATCTGATTATCTGATGTGATACCCAGAACCGGGTAGCATTCCCGGCCCTTTTGATTTTTTTAGGGACAGGGCCTTGGTAAATCTCTATATTGCCCAGGCTGGGCTCAAACTTTTGATCCTTCTGCCTCAGCCTCCCAGAGTGCTGGGATTACAGGCCTGTGCCACCCCGCCTTGCATGGTTATTCCGACACCATAAGCAAGGGCTTTTTAAACTCCTCAAAGGCACTGGCCTGAGTCTTGGGGAGACTGCATAGCAGATGTTTGGCTAAGAGCTCAAACTCTGGAGTAGGGCTGTTTGGTTTTGCACCTGGCTCTCCCACTTCTCAGAGTAACCTGGAGTAAACTGTCTTACTGCCGCCCTCTGTACCTCACCTCTTGTCCTGGGGTGAGAAATAGGCCAGTGCGGAGTGTTCCGAACTGTGAGGCTGCATTAGCAGTTTTCAGTGAGAGTTATTTTTATAGTGTAAAAACTAAAAAAAAGTTAATTGAATATGCAATTTTTTTCATTCAAATTAAAGAAACAGAAAAGCCAATCTATTATCTTAAAATGGGAAGTATTTTACATCAATTATGCTACTTATTCAACAATAACAAAAAGAAACATGCTGGAACTATACCTGACATCCTCTAGATATTCTTTCTCATCATAATATATATTCTGGAGCCAGAAATTGCCCTCCAACTTACAGATAAAGCAGTGAGGTTCAGAGACCTTAATTTTCTCGGAGTGACTCAGAAAGTAAATGCAGGAAGCAGAATATGAATTCAGATTTGTCAGGTTCCAACACTGATTTCCTTTCCACAATTCTATGACTCTCTACTACAATAACAATAACCCTAACAGAGTAGCTAACCATGGAGCAGGCATCGTGCTAATTTACGTAGATTAGTTTATTTATCAATCTCATTGGCCCTGGTTACTCTTATTACATTTCACCCATAAAAACTGAGGCCTGAGGAGGTGAAATAAGTTATTCAACTCCATGTAGTAGATGAGTCCTGGAAACCGAATCCAGATTCTCAGATCCTGGGTTCTTAACTGAGGTGAGACGCTGCCACCTTGCACTCTACTGTAGAGGGATATTGAGAGGCTCAGGGCTGGAGGGAAGCCAGAGCAGGGTTACGTGCCCTTATCTGTCAGGACTGGGGTGTGTGGGGGGGTAGATCTGTTTCAAAGACAGTTGCGAGATGGCTAAAAGCCAGGAGGTGGGGAACAGCACGCGGCCTGCTGAGAGTCTCCACCAGTTTCCTCCTATACAGAATAAGGATTCGGACCAGATAATCGCTAAACTTCTATTACTTCCTTTTAAATGCAGTTTATAATTATTGCTTTCCTTGCAACCTCCCAATGAATTCCCCTTGTCTTTGGTATAAAATCATTCCCTGGTGTCATGCTCAGTTCAGCTCTGCAGGCTGCAACCCTTGTCTGGCCCCAACTTTACTGTCTTCTCTTCCTCGACCCCAATGCTCGAGTCACAAGATTTGCCCTTGCTCAGGGCTGTATCTGTGCATCTTTCTCTGCCTGAAATGTTCTTATACCAGACCTTGAACTTCTGATCTTCCTGCCTCAGCCTTTTAAGTAGCTGGGATTACAGGTATGTACCACTGAGACCAGTGGAAATTGTTTATTCACTTACTGCATACAGTGCTCATCCATTCCTATGTATGCTCTGGGAGGGGAGAGATTAGGTTTACCTGGTTCCTGGCTGTCTGTAGCATGACTGGAATATGCTAGTAGCAATAAGATTTGTTAAATGAACCAACAGACTCATCTTGTGTAGTTGTGTAGTTCGTAAAAAATACCAAGCACTTAATAGGATCTCAAAAACACAACGGCAAAAACAGTAACTGTTTACTGAGCTTTGTTTGACTCCATGCTAAATCCTTCACATACATATCACTTACTGCTCCCTACAACTCCATGAGATAGGTATCATCATGATCCTACTTTTACAGATGAGAAGTTGACTCTTAACAGGATCGAACAATTGTCTCAAGGTTATAGAGCTAGCAAATTAACCTAGACACAAAACCACTCTAATTTTAATGCAATTTTTAACTGACTAGCTACTGTAAAGCAAAATTGCTGTTACCTCCATTGGGATTAATGCAACTTTATAATTTTGGAGAGATTTAGGTGGGTAGTTTCTACGTGTGTCCCTGGCCTCAGGCTAGGTAGAGGGTGCTAAGTACCCAGGGTATAGAAGTAAGTATTGCCATACAGTTCCCAGCCTGGGGGCTCAGCTTAGTAAGAAAAGCAAAACACAAGAGCATGGTAGAATGGACTGCTCCTTGACCCAAATAGTCCTCATTCTTCTCACCAAAACCTCAGGTGACGGGAGACTCTCTCCTCTTAAAATATTCCCTTGGACCTTGCCCAGCTGTTTACTTTTGCATCCATTATACTGGATTCTGTTTAGCACTGTCTAGGAAGAGGTGAGTAAACATCGTTGACTGCGTGCCAAACAGGACAAGTGATTTATATACGCTGAATTCTTACAACAACCCTGAGGTGTGTCTTATTATTTTTAACTTACAAATAAGCAATCAACAGCATATTGAGGTGGTGGATCACAAATGAATGATGACAATACAGTGTCTGGTAAGAATGTGAGATGGAAAGTACTAGGACGGAGGAATGCCCATGCAAAGTGAGTGGGTCTCGCTAAATATTTCACACTATAATTGTGACAAATACAGGACTACCTGGCTTTCTAGTTAAATATTCAATAAATCATATATATTTCACATTGTAAAATATATTAACAATATCTTTACATTTGGGGGGAAAACACAAATACTTTTCTCAATTTATTTTATATTTTTACGAAGATTAATATGTAAGAAACTTTTCTATTATAATAATGGGACACAGATGTCAAGATTTTTTATATTATATTTTCCTAATATTATATCTGTCATCTTCCCCTCCTCCCACCAGGCAGAGGAAAGTACCTTTCTTCAAGGATTATCAGTTTTTAAATTTAGAATAATTATTAAATGAACTGCTCCTTCTCTTAGTAGAAACACATGAACCCGATAAGTCATTTTTATTTTTTAAAAAATACAGTATTACTCTCTGGCCCCCCGTGAGTCATGACAGCCTGTGAAGAAGGCCTTCAATAAAATAAAATTGTGACTGTTCTCTACAAAGGCACAAAGCCATCTCCATAAAAAAATACTAAGACAATCACTGTAACATCTACCAAAAAAGTGAATAAAAACATTAGCTCTCTCCTGGGTATCTGAAAGCGAGACACTTCCTGCCTCGTGGCGAGCACATGACGCTGTCCCTAACAGCACTCTGTGGGAAACACTCCCAAAGATGAGGGAAAAGCCCCAGAACAAGAGCCACTTTCTCACCTGCAGTTTGTTGGTGTTTGAAGTTTGAGAGATATTTTATAGTTGAAATGTGCTCCTATTTCACCCATAAAGTCACAACTAACTGCATAAGAACCAGAGACAGAAGGATTCCTGCGGTTTTCAGAGCCTTGCTTCATTCGCAGCACCTTTCGAGCCCTCTTTACCCACTCAGAACTTGCGCTCAACTCTGGGCCTTTATTAGCATCCTATCCATAGCAACGAGTGACATGCCACTGCGGGGCGGCCTCTTCTTCTGACTTACCTAAGAAACCATTCCAAACGACTCAATGAAGACCACATTGGGTTATTTAGTTAGTTATTGCAGTACTGGGGATAGAACCGGGAGCCATCCCACTGGGTTACATCCCCAGCAATTTTTTTTTTTTTCTATTTTGAGACAGGGTTAGCTTTCATTTTTTATTTTGAGATAGAATCATGCTAAATTGCCCAAGCTGAGCTGGAACGTGTGATCCTCCTGCCTCAGCTCCTTATGTTAATAGCTTTAGTAAATGCTCTAAAATTGTGCAAAGAATCCAAATTATTTCACTAGTCCCCAAGAGAGACTATGTAGCTACAGAACACAAATAAATGAATCATATTCATAATGATCCTAGAAATCTAAAAAGGTCACTGACACTGCTTTGTCTAAGAATTCCTCGTGATGTCAACCAGAAGACCTGCAAACTCTCTGGAGGTACACAGTTTTCAGGAGTCTCAGAATAATAACAGTCTAAACATGAAACAGATTTGTGTGGAATTGACTGAAGTAAACAGTAAATAATGATTTTCAGAGTGTAACAATTTAGTCATAATTTATCCTTTTGTTTATCTATAGAATTTTATAAGTAATGTGATGTCAAGGCTGATACAATTATGAAAACTACATCCTGCTCAATTTTAACTCTAACATTATACCTCCAAAAATCACAGAGACCATAGAACAACTCCACTGTGACACATCTGTGGCAAAGTCCTTTGTAAGAAATGAATTTTCTCTGCACTTTAGCAGAGCCTGACTTCTCCCTCCAAAATTCACACAGGGCCACAAAAGTTTTCAGTATCCTGGAAAATATTCCTTCTTAAAATCAGAATGTGTAAATAAATGTAATAAGATAACTTTTATACAAACACAATCAGAAGAGTGTGTGTGTGTGCGTGTATGTGTGTGTGTGCCTTAGGGCCCATGAAAGTCGTAAGGGGCTGAGGCAGGAGGATCACATTTTCCAGCTCAGCTTGGGCAACTTAGCATGATCCTGTCTCAAAATATAAAATGAAAAATAACCCTGTCTCAAAATAGAAAATAAAAATTGCTGGGGATGTAGCCCAGTGGGTAAGGCTCGGGGTTCCGTCCCCAGTACTGCGGTGACCAAATAAACAAAGGTCCTCTTTATTAAATTATTCGGAATGGTTTCCTAGGCATGTCAGAAATTTCCTTCATCAGCCAGGGAAAGTTCTGGCCTCACCTGGTTGGAAGACACTTTTTTACCTCATTCTTCTGAGAAAAGTGATATTTGAGGTTTTGGTTGTTTCAAATCAATATATACTCAACTAGGAAGCTCCCTCCCCGCAGTAAACCTTTAAAGAGACTGGAAGCCGGAGGAGGAGGAGGAGGAGGAGGAGGAGGAGGGGGAGGAGGAGGAGGGGGAGAGCCCTTCAAGCGAGGCCCTGACAGCCTACGGCGAGATGCAGCCTCGCGCGCTGAGTGCCGCAGCCGACCAGCAGAGGGCGCGCGGCGCCAGCACCCCGGCGGCTCTCCCGCGGCCCGCAAGGACCGCACAGTATCCCTATTTGCCCCAAGGTCAAAGCTCCCGACCGCGCCCGGCCGCCCCGGGCCCGCGCGGACGAGTGTGGCCCTCCGAGCCGGGCAGCCCGGCGCGGCTGGGGCCGACGGGGCGCGGGGAGAGGCCGCGCGGCCGAGGACCTCCTCACAATGGGGCCCGCGGACGAGGGCGCCGGGCCCGGGTCCCCAGCAGCGACGCCGCCGCGCCGCCCGGAGGGGGATGGGCAGCCCGAGCGGGGCGGACGCGGGGGGCGGCGCTGCAGTCGGCGAGCCGGGCCGGGAGCGCGGGGCAGGGAGGGGCGGGGAGGGCAGGACAGGGCAGGGGGAGGGGAGCCCGGGCCGGCCCGCGCCCCCGGGAGGGCGCTCTCCCCGCCCTCGGCGCCTCGCCAGCCCGGCCCGCCCGGCAGGGAGAGCGCCTCCGCGCGCCGCCTCCTCCCCGCCGCCGGGGCCGCCCGCCCGGGGTCCCCTCCCTCGGGCCGCCCCCAGTCCAAGTTGGCGGGCGCCTATAAAAGCCGGTGACGGCGCGACCCGCGGACACACGGTGCAGGCTCGGGAGCCGCCGCCGCCGCCAGGGCGCCAACCCCTGCACGCCGCGAGCGCCGCGCCACTATGTCCCATCACTGGGGGTACGGCCAGCACAACGGTGAGTGCCGGCGGCCGCGGCCGGCCGGCCCCGCGCCGCACCTGCCGGGACCCGGCGCGGGCTCAGGTGCGCCCGGCTCTGTCCGGACCCCGGCGTCGGGGCGCCCCCTCGGGGTCCCCGCCGGAGCGCGGCGGAAGCGGGGAGGGGCCGGGCCGGAAAATTTCAGTTGTTGATCGGGAGAAATTCGAGGATGCCCCCTCCCCACGCCTGCCACATCCCGTCGCCTTGAGCACCACCTGTGGCCGAGATTCCCAGCACCGGCTGTCCCGGGGCATTTCCTCAAACCCATTGCTCGGATGACTGAGTTTCCCCTTCATTTCTCGACTAATAATGTTCGGGGGTCGGACAGCCCCCAAGAACTGGGCTTTATCACGAGCACAGATCTGGTTTCTGGAGCCAGCGGAGGGAAGACCAAGATGCATCCGGCGCACCTCGTCTGGAGGGCTGTGGGGTTTCCCACACAGCGGCGTCCTGACCTGAAAGGAGGGCGCCTTGCCCGAGCGGTGGCTGTGTCCTCTCAGCCGGTGCGAGGACGCGAGGGGGGACTCCAGACCTGCATGCATGCCTCACACTAGCTTGCCTACCCTACGTCCCTGGACCCTGACGTTAGCGTCTGCCCAATTTTGGTCGCTGAATTTACGTTTAAAAGGCCATAAAAATTAGCGAATAATTATACAACACTTACTATTGGTTCTGAGGACTTTGCAGTTGTCCATTCGAATTCTCAAACAGCATTTATGCGCTAAATTTTTAATATTATTACCCCAGATTACAAATGAGGAAACTGAGGCACAGACTGTATCCCCAAAGGTTTCCCTTTCTCAAAGGCACCGTTTCCGGTGCCACTAAAATTAGAGCTGAGCCCACTGGCTCCAGAATCGTTGCCCTTTTCTAGGGGTCTGGATGCCCTCTTGCCCATGCTGGGGGATTCACAAGTGTCTTCTTGCCTTCAGGACCTCAGCACTGGCATAAAGACTTCCCCATTGCCAACGGAGAGCGCCAGTCCCCCGTTGACATTAACACCAGTGTAGTCAAGTATGACCCTGCCCTGAAGCCTCTGCGCCTGTGCTATGACCAGCCGACTTCCCGGAGGATTGTCAACAATGGTCACTCTTTCAATGTGGAGTATGATGACTCCCAAGACAAAGCAGGTCAGTGTTTAAAAAATAACTTGTGCCTTTTGGCCAGTAGCTGCTTTCCAGCTTAATGGAAGAAATCAAGAGCAGTCCTGGGAAACTCCTTGATACTACAGTCTGTCTCAGTACTGTGAGATGTCATGCTGAATGTCTTCACTGGAGCCCAGATTCAGGGGAGGCAGGTGTCCTGGGACTGTTTCTCCCTTGTGAGGTGCCTGGCTTTTATGAAGGGCATTGAATAACCACAATACATCTGTGGAAAGTCCCAACAGGTTAAGTCCCTGGACAATACAGATGAGCCAGAATATGCAAAAATTGAAATTACAACATTCTTTCTAAAGTATGTCTTTTAGAGTTGATGCTTATCCATTAAAAATTTTATCTTAGTGTGTTATTGTCAAGGTAGCAGTGAGAAGGGTGATGAAAACCTGTCAATTTAAAGTAATTTACATTCAAGAAAGCATTGTAGTCAAGAACATTCCTTGGCCTCCGGCTATTGTGATAAAGGTGGCAACATACTTAGGTATCTCCCCAGAAATTCTTTGCACAAAAGTGTTCAGAGTTGGGGGATATTCCTGGCTCCTGACTGACAATCCAGTTACACAAATTATTGGTATCAGAGCTGTTTACAGGATGCCCACTGAGTACTTCTACTTAATTTAGAAACAGGAGAAGTGTTCCATTTAGACATAGTAGCTGCTTTTTTTGCTCCCTGGTTGATTTAATTGCCAGTGCCCTATTTTCCTGAGTACTTTCTTCTGAAGGTCATTGAGTGAAATGGTGTTGCCATCCTGCTGTGTTTGGTGGTCGTATGGGAGCGGGGCGAGTGAGAGAGCAAAATGAGAAAAAACAGAGGAATTGCTCAATAATAATGACCTATGATGCTAATGTGTAGCATATCATTAAATCCATTACAGACAGGTTGACCAATTTCTAGTAGCCGTACATTATGTTTGGTTCCATTTTGAAAAAGAATTCTCTCTTTCAAAATTTTTGGACCTTGGCTTTCTGAAACAGTGATTCAGGAAGACAATTTAACAGTGCCCATACCCATACCTTTTGTGGAGCTTATCTGAGCAATGTTTTCAACCCACCTGTTCTGTGTACACCCCTCCTTAGTACACATTGACATGGACACACACACACTCAACACGCACACACATACATATAGACTCATATCATGTGATGTTATTGTGGTTACAATCAAGTAGGGGATTATTTTGAAGACTTTCCTTTCAATGATTTGGCTTACATTGCTCTACCAAGCATTTCTCCCATTCCAAAGAAACAGTGCTCAAATGATTACACGTAGCACAATTCTTTTGCCTTAAAAAACTATGATATATTTATAATATGATGAAAGGTCTCAAGATACTGCAGACACAGAAAGGATTCTCTAAAATTTCACTTTTAGTCATTCAAAAACCAAAAAAGTGAGCTCTGTTAGTCTGTAGCTGTTGAATTCTTTTTAAAGATGAAATCATTATTATCAATTGATGTTTTGCCCAGCTAATTGTTTTCCTTATTGGATGCTACATAGAAATTTAGAATTGGATGCTTAAGTGTTTTTTCTTTTTTTTTTTTTTTGGAACAATGAGGAAACAAGTGGAAGCAGACGATATAATTCCCTATATATTAGTTTTTACACAGACGATTGTGAGATTACTTGTTCCAGTAATGTATATTCCTGGAAAGTTGGTTTAAGCCTTTTTAGCCTTGTGGCTGCAAGCCTGAGTTTGGTCAGACAGACCTGAATTTAAGTTTCAGCTCTGCCACTAAATAGCTCAGTGACTTGTGGAATGATAGAACTTCTCTAAATTTTAGGATTCTTTACTGGTGACATCGGAATGGCAGTGGTGTGTACCATAGGGGAAGGATTCAGTGGATGGTGTGTATGGAGCACCTAGCGCAGGGCCGGAGCACAGCCGCTCCTCAGTGGTGTGGTTGTGACTGCATGCTGACCCGCCGCCTTTATTTATTAGGCCAGTGCTGTAGCTCCTGTGCCTGTGCTGAGCTCTCTGAAGAAACTTTGATTGGCTTTCAGATTAGTTTCCCATGCTCCGGGAAAGCATCCTGTTTATCATATTAAATACGAGCTGATACTATTTACTAAAACCAGGTAGATGCCCGATAAGCTAAGCTTTATGAAGGCAGGGTGAGGGGCTGGTCCCTCTCCCATATCCCCAGAATTCAGCAAGGGCTGAAGATACCTCAAGTAGAAAGACATAGAAATACTAGACACTGATGGTCACTCTGATAAGTGCAAACAGGAAGTATTCTAAGGGACTATGGAAACGTGAAGGAAGCTTAGGGGTCTAATTGGGTTCTCAGGAAAGAGTTTTCAGGGTAAATAAAGCTTATGGCAAGTCTTGAAGGATTTTGATGTCTTGGAAATAGGGAACACCAGGGGACTTGAGAGAGGACACAGTATGGGTTCTAGAAAGGTGAAAAAGAGAGTAAAAGCCAGGGTCAGGAGTATTAAAGAGACTTGTTCTCCCCTGCGTCGGAAGACTCTTTTGTAACTTTGGAGATTTCTCTTTCAGTTATTTTGGTTAGACAAGAATGCAGAATATATTAAAATGTTGATATAAAAGAAAAATCCACCTACAGAGTAAATTAAAAACTAACCATACCATGTGGAAAAATACCCTTTAGACTTCTTTTTTAAAAGATCCTAGATTCTCAAAGTTAGAGCAAATAGTAGAGGTACTGTAGTCAACCCACTTAAATAAACATGAAGAAACAGAAAGCTCAGGAGTTTAAATAACCTGCTAAGCCTTCTTCCCAGTTTGCTGGAGTCACCAAAGGGCAATCACATAACAATAGAATTTGAGTAAGAATCTTTGAATGATAGCTGTAGATAACATGTTATATATATGTATATCTATCTATATATGCCATGTTTTTAAAAAGTTATTATATTATTTTTGTACCCTTACGTCTAAAAATAATTCATGAATTTTGGCTACTTAATGACCTTGTTTGGAGTTATTTTTGATGTTAACATTTTTAGATATTCTTTACCTCTTATTTTCTGCATTTATGTGCTTCAGTTCCTTTACTTTTCTCCCTCCTCAATGGGATTTCAGCTTTGTAGAACTTCTCATAAATTCAGATTTCCCAGTGTACCCTAAATATCATCTTATGTCCAAATTTAAGTATTTGGGTGTCAGGAACTAAGCTGGTCGATTTTATTGCTGTTTAAGCTGGAGGTAATTCTTTAATGCGCTTTAAGTAGGAGCTTGGTTTAAAGGTCCCACTAGTTTTCCTAAATTCCTTTATTACAAACCACTTTAATGAAAAATTACTAATCCTGTTACATATTTTTAAAATTATTAAAAAATAACTCTCCCTGCTTGAGATATTTTATTGCCAACTTTATCTGGGAGAAAATAATAGTAGTCAAATTATTAATTCCTGCTAACTTATTAACTTTCATTAATGAGTTTAAAACTCTACCACATTATTACAAAGTTAGGAGCAGAAGTGCCTGAATGATTGGATCACCCCATATGTGAATCTCATTTCTGTTTTTTGGATATTGGAATTCTTTAAATGTTTATGTTATTTCACAAAAAAAGAAAAGAAAAAAGGAAACAGAATGCATTTACATGTGTTCCTTTCAAGTAGACCATTGTCCCTATAACACAATAGGTCTTTGTACCTGGATTCTGGTTGATTTTCCACGGACTTTCTTTTGAATCTGCAAAATTGTCCTTCCACAAGCAACCACAAATTGAAAGGAAGCAGAGTGCCAACAAATGGAAGAGCATGTCACGTACATAGTTAATGCACATGATATAACCAGAACCCTAAATATCTAGAAAACTGACCAAAGCTTTAGTTAATGATGTTCATGTGGACAGTGTCCGTCTTACTACTGTGTGATTGCTGCATAGTTTAAGCTTCTGTTCCCTTGAATTTTGACTTTGTTTACTCTAGTGAAAGTGACAGCTAAATACCTTTGTTTAAAAGAAGTAGAATATGTGCATTTCTCCCCCACTCCTGGAAGTTTTCTCCATTGACACCTAGCCCTAAAATGATTGACTACTCTCAGTAAACATAAAGTTGAAAATAAATTAAAGTAGAAAGCCCATTTATATATCTACAACCTTTGTGGGACACATTTCTGTGATGCAGTAAATTTTGGAATCTATAGAGCCCCACTAACGTGGCTAAAGATTTTACAAAGAAAAAATATAGTCAGCAAGTTTTGCTATTTTTAAAAATTATTTTTTATTAGAAGAATAGATTTCATTTTAAGCTGTGACAGTTTAGAAAATGGCCTATAGCAATCACAAAAATCAATCAATCTGGAATATAGCATAAGTGTCTATATTTTTAACCAAAAAGCTATAATTTCTGTTTCTTAAAAATATGTCTGCCACCTTTAACAGAACTTATGACAAATTATTACTATAATAATGTTTTTGGGCACTTGACAAAATTCCATGCTAAAATTTTTTGAGAAATAACCAGTTATTCAAAGAAGACCAGAATGGTGTTTTTCTATAGCAGTTAAACTTTTAAGTATTTATTAACCTTTCCTAATTACATTGGGTTTCTAGTCTGTATAGCAAAACATTTTAACAGACACTAAAGCAGGTATCTGCTGATAATAATAGTAGCACTGAATGTGTTTAATCATTGAACCCAAATCCCTTCTCCCCCTTTGTAAAATTCTCACTAAACATTTTAAAATAAAAGTATTACACGTTCTTGCCTAATTTTAAATGTTCTATGGCGCAAGTATATTAGGATACAATTTTAAAGTCTGCAAGAGGGTGAATAAGAAATAATGGTAAGCTTTATTTTCTTAAGAGGTAAGATCCTGGTATGATTATGTATAGGTGAAAAGGACATACATTCAGAAAGATCAAAGAGATACATTTAGAAAGATCAACTATCTCCTCTGCTTAATATAGTTTTATTTAAATACTTTTGTTAGTGGCTGTAACTAATGTTACAGATGGCATTTGTTTCTTATGATCAGCCAACGGGTTATTAGCTTTAGAGACTTATACAGGAATTACTCAGTATCACTTTACTTCATAATCCTGTATTCCATTTTTAAGGGCATATTATTATGAAAAAAGGGAATTCTTCCATTTCTGAAAAACATCATTTTCAGGGGGGTGGGTAAGACTAATTCCTTCTTTTACAGAAATTTTGGATAAAAATAAACTTTACCATAAATTGATTTCGTGTATCGAGAGATGTGATTTTATCAGAATACATTTAAATTTGTGTCTTAACAGATCTGTAACATGACACCCTTTATGATTCATTCTTTCTACTTTCATTCTTCCAGTTTTCTCCTAACCTGTTATAAGGCAGAGCTGGCAGGCAGAAGTGGTATCAGGAGACATAGAAAGGCTGCCCTACCTAAGTATTGTGTACCTAATTTCATCTTTTACTTTGAATAGATGAATGAATGTTGCTCCATCTAAGCATATTTATGTAAAGTTAAGGGAGGAAAAAAACCTTTATTGTTTGGGTTTTTTTTTTTTTTTTTTTTTGTGGTGCCGGGGATCGAACTCAGGGCCTTGTGCTTGCAAGGCAAGCACTCTAATCACTGAGCTAAATCCCCAGCCCCAAAAAACCTTTATTGTATAGACCTTCTCGCCTTGTCTTGAAAAGCCAAATGAAATTTGAGCTCATTCTTTTATGGAGTTATAAACCACGACTAATAAAATGTAGTTAAAGAAACATTTGTTTTAATTCCAGTGTTAGAGAAATAAAACAGTAGAACTAAACTACTTTTAAAAGATTTTTAACTATATTGGTTAAATACCATTAATACATATAAGTTAGGTAGTTTTTTTAAACAGTGATTCCCCACTATTGTGATCCCCTCAATACAGACAAATATAGTTGAAGAATGTGGTTTCTAGTGCTGATTTTACTGAATAAAGTTAAGTTAATACTGGGATAGTAGGACTTTGGGATAATTATTATAGTTAGACTTTTAAGTCCTTCAAGATAACAGAGCATTATACACTGAGTATAGTAGTAATGAAATATATACATAAACAAATGTATTCATTTTACACACAAGAAAATTAAAAGAGTTCAATACAGTCTTAAGGGAACAAAGCCAATTCATAACAGTGTAAGGATAATTGAACGTATGATGTCAAGATCAATGAAAAGCTCATTATTTTACAAATTCCGGGATGGCAGAACTGATGTCTGATGTTAGCAAAGCAGGCTCTTGGGCAGTCACGACCATGGTGGAAGCTTGCTTCCCATGTTTGCACGTGTATGAAGCAGGCCAGTGTGTTGTCCAGCTGCCTAGACTCTTCTCGAGTGATTTGCAAAGAAATTATTAGTTCCTTTGCAATGTTCTCTGATTGGACTTGAACTGCGACTCTAAAATGAACCCATATGAGAGGTACTACTTTGTTCCTCAGCAATCAAAAATGGGAAACGTCTCCTTCCTTCAGCCAGCACATGTGAGAATGGTTGATTTTCTCTCTTCTCTCTCTCTTTTTTTTTTTTGCAGGGGTTGCTGGGGATTGAACTCAGGCAAATGAGCTAAATCCCCAAGCCCCAACTGATTTTCTTCAGTATGTAGACTATCCCTGATTCTGTATTTAATTTTCACAGAGGGAAAATGTAGCCGTTGTACTTTGAATGCCATAAAGCATGTGTAAAAATGGTAGTATTTAGCAGTGTGTGTCCCACATGCCTACATGTGTATGTGCATCTACATATGTATACCTGTGTATAGACATACACAGATATGTCAGATACATGCGCTCTGATTTTAGTGCTGAAAGACGGACCCTTGGATGGCACGTACAGACTGGTTCAGTTTCACTTTCACTGGGGCTCATCTGACGGGCAAGGCTCGGAGCACACTGTGGATAAAGCGAAATACGCTGCAGAGGTAAGATCTCCATGAGGCAAAATGCTTGTAAATCATCATTTAGCATTAATTTCAAAAGTTCAGCCTTGTAAATTCAACTCACATCAAGTGAACCGATTCTTTTCCAAAGGATCGTCGCATCAACTTCTTGTAAGCTTTAGTTGTGCTATTACAATTAACGCTGTAAAACTTCCTCTAATGTCTCCAAAGACACCATTTGCTAAAAGTGAATGAATTCAAATAGGAGGAATTTATTTAAATGTAAATCTAGAAATACAATTTGTGTCTTCCCTCAAAATTCTACATTTCTCAGCCTTCATGTTGTTGATGAAATCACTTGCTATTTGCCAAGTAATGGATAATTCGAATTAAAATGAAAGAAAAGTTTTATTTGAAATTATCTACATTTTAACTTTTTTAGTATCTGTTAACTGGAGGAAAGATCAGTGGTAAGTTCTGTCACCTGTTATGTAAATCACTCATTGCTTCTGTCTCGCATGGCTTTAGCTGCACTTGGTGCACTGGAACACGAAATACGGGGATTTTGGAAAAGCTGCGCAACAACCCGATGGACTGGCTGTTTTGGGTGTTTTCTTAAAGGTTAGTTGATGGCCCAATTCCTTGTTTCCTGTTTTCATGAAAGATTGGCCAGACGGTACATTCATAACAGACAGGACATTCTGCTGTGAAAGACCTGAGGAGATGCCTTTGGCTCTCAAGTATTTTCAGGCTTACTTCTTCCTCCACTTTTCCATACCTTCTTTCTGGAGATCAGAAGACAATTTAGGAGGTAACTTTGATGACTGGTAGGTGTTTGGTTTTAATTTAACCTTCAGCTAAGGTCACTAAGGTATTATTTTATGGCAAACAATTCTAAAGCAGGGATCGGGTCCCAGAGGGGGTCAGAGAGGCCCAGTTCCGGGGGATTTTGGGCAACGGTGGAACCTCGCAGGCCGAGCTGTTCCTGAGGCAGAAGTAAAGGCGAGTGTGGGATGGTCTGGCTTGGAGAGTCATGAGCCCTGACATGTGTGTTAAGGCGGAAATTGCAGGTATTTATGAAGTCATCCTAGGACAGCACAAAGAGAGATGATGAATCTTCTCAGGACACAATGCTGAGAAACTGCAGAATGTGAGACTTAGCGGAATATGAGAGTCAGGGTACATTAGGAGGCCTACAGGGCATACAAGGCAAAGGAGGAAAGAGTTTCTAGAAAGAAGAGCATACACTAGTGTTAAGTCCTACGAGGAGGTTAGGTAAGGAACACCCTTGAAGAGTAAACTTTATTTTGGCAGTTGAAGGTCACTGGGGACATTTGAGAGGAGACTTTTAGAACTGTACAGGCAGAAGCAGAGCCAGTTTGAAGGTTCAGTGTTGGTAGGGATGTTGGTAGTATCAGTGTCTTCAAGGTAGTAGAATTTGCTTCATTTATTTTTTAGAAATTTTGTGACTGCTGCTCAAATCAAAACTGGCATATATCAGCTGGCTTACTATACCTTGTCCTTTGTGTTTTTGTACAGTTTGGCAGTGCTACACCAGGCCTTCAGAAAGTCCTTGATATGCTGGATTCCATTAAAACAAAGGTGAAGTTTAATTTTCTGCCTCTTCATTAGGGTATCTATTTTTAATACTCCATTGGTTTTAGAAATTCCCTTTGATCAAAATGAATAGTCTTATTGACATGTAGGGTTTGGAGGAGCTGTTAATGAAGATGAAATATTGCTTACATGTTTAATTAGTTTCGCTTTCTACAAAAGTTGATCCTACTGCTAGAATAATTCTCAAGATTTGTGATTGTTTAGTCTTGCTTTCTATTACTTTAATATCAAGAGATGGAGGGGGGAAGAGAGGAGGGAAAGGAGATTAAAAAAAAAAGGAATTAAGATATATTATGTAGCTGGGGATTTAGCTCAGTGGTTAAAGTGCTTGCCTTGCAAGCACAAGGACCCAAGTTCGATCCCCAGCACCAAAAAAAAAAAAAAAAAAAAAAAGATGTATTATGTACATTTACCAACTCCACACAAGGAATGTAAACATTATGTACTGCAAACATGTAGTAATAAAAAGAGAATCTTATAAGTACATGGAAGCCAAAAGATTATCTGCTCAAATTATTCAGTCATTCATAAAGCAAATATTTATAGAATTACTTACTAGGTACTAGTCACTTTGTTAATCCAAGTGATACAATAGTGAACCAGATAAAAAGACCCTGCATCATGGTGACTTATGTTATATGATTTTTTTTAATTCATCCATCCTGTGTTCAAATCTGCTTAAATGCTGCAGTCACTTCCCATGATGTCATCACCAGTGACAACCCTGGCTACATAGAGCTCATCCTTAGATTGAAACAGCATGTCTCTTTTAAAATATGCACCTTTTACTCCTAGCCTGACCCCCTTGATCATACAAGCTTGACCCTTCTTTCTCATGGCCCTACCGTCTCTCTTACAGCCTTTCACGTACCACTCCCAGGCTAATTATCTCTGGTTCCCCTTAGTATTTCTTATATGGCATAGTTTTATCTCTTCGCAACAGCTTTGTCTCCTTTTTTAGTAACGCATATTGTTTGCATCGATAGCTTTAAAAGTATAATATCCAGAACTGAATGCAGTTCTTTAGTTCTGACACGGCTGTCAAGTAGAATAGTAAGACAATCACTTCTTCCTCGAGTACACTGTATTGTCCATATTGCAACCTAAGTTTTTAAACCATTTTAGTGGCACAAGTCTCATAATAAATACTGAATGTGATCATTTAAGGACTCAATGGAAAATATAAAAGATTATTTAAGATGACAAAATGAAAAATGGGAATAATCAGTTTTTCTTGCTCATACCTGGCAATTTATATTTCCAAGTCAAATATCTTCTGTCAATTTATTTTTATGTTGTTTGAGAGGATGTGTGGAACCTCTGTGTATAAAAAGTTATGGCTGTGGGAGAGGAATAGACCTATTTATGTTCTGTGCTCTGCCACTGGTCTCCTGCTCTGATCATGAGGTAGTTTTAACCCATGTGTTTGCCCAACAGGGAAAGAGCGCTGAATTCACTAACTTTGATCCTCGTGTCCTCCTTCCTGAGAGCTTGGACTACTGGACTTACCCAGGCTCACTGACCACGCCTCCTCTTCTGGAAAGTGTCACCTGGATTGTACTCAAGGAACCCATCACCGTTAGCCGTGAACAGGTTGGTTTCCTGAGATGTCTGCTTAGAGACAGCATTTAGTAGAGGTTGAAGAGTTTGACTTTTGAAGTCAGATGTACCTGGGATTTAATCTTCCCGCTGCTGCTTCTAGTCATGGAACTAGTGTCTGAATAGTATTTAGCAAATCAAGAGTATTCAATAAATTGTTATTAACTGTAACCCCACATAATTTGTTTAGTATGTAAAATTGAATGAGCATTGTAAGAATTAAACAAGAAAGATGTCTGTCAATGAATGTATGCTATTTTGGTTATCTATGAAAAAGTAGAGGCCTAGGGCTGGGATTTAGCTCAGTGGTTAAAGTGCTTGCCTTGCAAGCACAAGGACCTGAGTTCGATCCCCCGCACCAAAAAAAAAAAGAGAAAAAGTAGAGGCCTAGAAAATTGAGATTTCATATTCAAGGTTACACAGATAGCAGTGATAATTCCCAGCCTACTCCTCACTGACATAAGACCTTACTGCAATCTTATTTATGGAAGAATGCATTTCTGAATCCTCACAAAGGAGAAAAGTATCTGCCGAAATTCATTCTACTGTGAAGGCTCAGACCAGGTACTCTTGCACTGAGTGATCATTACAGCTTCTAAGACACTAAGGAGTAGTCACAGAAGTGGGTCCAAGTGAATTTTTCATTGTGTCTTAGTGCACAATTGAGTATGGAAAACGGACATTTCTTAGGATTCATGAGGATGGATCTGAGCAATTTAAGGAGAGAGTTAGCAGCCAGCATTTTTGAAAGTGATTGCTGAGGAACTGTAGTGTGATTTAAACCACATAATTTGGAAGCATAGTAGTTTAGATGTGCAGTGTACAAGAGCGACCGCATCATCCAGCCTAGAACTGTGTTGGTGAGCAGTATGAGGTACAGGAAAACTGAAGTGCTTTTCACCCAGCTGCCTCACAGCAGAATTAGGTCTGGGAGCAAGCATTCTATTTTCTTGTTCTCCCTTAGAATATTTACTTATGAATACTAAACATAGTTCACATCTTTCTTCAAAGGAAATCTATATCTAACTGGAAACTCATTTGTAGTATACAGTGTCACAGTGGGCCAAATGGTCCGGTTGGCTATTGGCCTGTAGTCATAACACTTAAGCAGGCTTCTAAAGTAGCAGCACAAGGGAAGACTGTAACGCTGCTTCTTATTTGTAGATGCAGTGTTTGGGTTATGATTTTAAAATACGGAATTCCTTTTTCTTCCTTCACTGAGAACAATCCAGCCTGAAAACCAAAGTCCGTCCGTCTTTGATAGCTCTTCTGTCAAATAGATTTATTGTGTGCACACATAGCCACGCACACAAATATAGAGATAGGTAAGGGCAGTTGACCTACTCCATTAGACCTCCTGCTCTGAACTTGCACTTAAGATAGAAAGTGATTTTATTAAACTAGAAATGTTAATTGTCTGTATTGGCAAAGTACTGATATGATAGTCGGGGTATTTTTCATATCATGTAACATGGGCTCTGGAGGTAGGATCATACTCAGCCCAGGCAGCCAGAGTGCTTGTTCCTCCTCTTTGCAGTTCCCTTCTCTTTACCTTGGCCATCGATGACTTTGGTTGTTGGAAAAGGCCTTTGAGCATCACATTCAGGCATAACCACCTTTTGAAGAGGAATAAAATAACTCTTCCATTGCTTCTTTAGGAATAGAGATGCCTTTCCCTGACAGCCCCTAGCAAACTTTCCGTATCTCACTGGCTAGCACTGTGCTCCTCACTCACTTCTAACCCAGTTTAGACCTTCGCGGTTACCTCTCTTGCTGCTTAAAGGAAAGGATAGAGGTCTGTTAATGAGAAAGTAGAGGGGCAACGGGTGGTAGGTAAACAATATAAATGAATCTGCTACCTTGATTTTCTATAGTATCTGATGCTAAAATAATGAGTCAAATTGACCAACATGAGAATATAATTGAAGTGTTGGACAGGGAGTATAAATCACTTACTCTAGTTTGACCGAAAAGTTCAATTTGTTTCATAGGCCGACTGTTCCATTCTCCGGGGATTCTGTTGTATGACTCAGTCCTAGTGCCCTTAGAGAATTTCCTTGTGGCATAGGAGCAAGAGATTGTACATGTTGTAAGAGCTGACTTACATCAAAGTTGACTTCCCAGGAAGGATGGAAGGAATATTACTGTATAAAGCGATCAAGTTAAAGGCCATCAGTTCATGGCTTCTATATGACCACCTTAACCACCCTCCTTCATTTAGATCAAGTCTTGCCAAGGGGAAGGGAAGTAAGACTTTTCATGAATGACCTCAAAAAAATGACAGCCAGTTTGAAGGCTGTCTGTGTCACAGCAGCAAGCCAGGAAACTGAAACAGATTCAAAGGCAGTAAAGATCAGTGACAGTGGTGTGACATCCCTGCCTGGGCAAATACATTCTTGGGTTTCTATATATTTAAGCAGAGATGCCAGCTTGTCACTCAGTTTATGCAGCTTGCAGATCCTGGACCCTTTATCTAATTGTATAGATGCTACGCTTTATCTTTCTTGAAGCAATAAACAAAATTATCATTTAAATCTCAAGCTGTCATTGTTTTCTTACATGTAAGAGCTATGAATTTATAGACTTTTGATGTTTGATATAATATAAAAATAAGAAAAACAAGCTCACTGAAATTTTTCTTTATAATAGGGCTGGGGATTTAGCTCAGTGGTTAGAGTGCCACTCCAAAGATTTTATGTATTTTATATAAATTGGTTTGTTATATGAAAGCATACACATGTAATCTATATGTCATTATATATCTATTAAGAACCAAATTGAGTTCCGATTATTGATACATGCAACCATGAATATTGGGGAATGTATTTCAAGATTAAACATATGTACGTAGGTCAATGCTGTCGGTTTTTAATTTAATTTAATTTTATTTTATTTTATTTATTTATATATTTTTTTGGTGCTGGGGATCAAAGTCAGGGCCTCGTGCTTGCTAGGCAAGTGCTCTACCGCTTAAGCTAAATCCCCAGCCCCTTAATTTTCTTTTATTATCTCATAGATATCAAAGTTCCGTAAGCTTAGCTTCAATGCAGAGGGTGAACCCGAAGAGCCGATGGTAGACAACTGGCGTCCAGCTCAGCCACTGAAGAACAGGCAAATCAAAGCCTCCTTCAAATAAGAAGGCCCCAGAGTCACCGTCCAAACAAGGAAGCTTCTGGTGTTTCCCTATAGTTAAGCACAAACCTACTTTGGTGATTTGGACCCCGGCTGCTTTTCTAGACCCTTCGTCTCTCACCTGATGTGCTTACTAATAAATTGTGAAGAGTGAGACCAAGTGTCATACTTGACAGAGTGCTGTGGCAGGTTGGTGCTTGGCTTCTGGTGTAGCCTTTCTGTAACAGGAATCAAGCGTGAATGGTAGGAATAAAGCACCTTGACTTTGTTCACAGAATGTAGGGTAATGAGCACTCGGTACTATGCACTAAAATACTATTTTTAAAACATAGAAAGTAGAATGCTTCAGTACAAATCCATGTCTTGAGACCAATTGAGCTAACTAAGGCAAATCAGGTAAAATATTTTACGTAATATAAATGAAAAATGTCCGTGATCCCCAGATGCTATATTAAAAGAAAAACTTTTAAAATTCTTATATATTTGTAGCAAAGTTATCTTAAAGATGAATTATGTTGTAAATTAGCGACTTTTGAACTCTAGAGTTGTAAATGAAGTATATCTGTAAAAATTGTTATAGTTGTGATACAGAGTATATTTCCATTCAAATGATACCATAACTTAATAAATATTGTATTTTAGATATATTCTCTAATAAAATTCAGAATTCTATTTTGGGTTATTTTATTGTGTGCATGGCAGTGGGCAATAACGGAAAAACAAATGCTAACTTTCACAATCCGTATCAATTCATTATTAATGTGAGCCATCATAACTGAAGGAGTCTCCTTAAAGGAAAAACCCTGGAGGTCATTTACTATTTGCCATGACTGCTTTAAGTGCTTTATGAGCACTTACTCACGCAATCCTCCTGATACCTGATGAGGACTAATAGTGCAGGGGAAAGAGAAGGGAACACATTAAATAGAGCAAGGTAAAGAAGGGCGGACACACCAAATCGATATAAATTCCTGGGACGCAAAGTCCACCATATTTGACAGGGAAATTCAAGGAATACTCCGAATTCAAAGGTTACTTTGGATTTTAGAATGATAGGTTGTGCCTATTACAGGTAGGAAGAAGAGTGAATAAATGAAAGAAAAATCCTTCTCTCTTAAGCCTGTTCTGGATTTAGCTCTGTGCCTTGACCCTGGACTGCTTGGTTAATGTGATGCAGGGATGCTGTGGGGAATGTGTAGCTCAGGTTCTACTCTTTAGGGGCTAAAAACTCTTGGTTACTTTAGTTAGAAGATTTTCTAAACTCATTTATACTCACTGGCTTTCCTGAGGCATTATGCTGAGTATCGGGCAGAAGTTTGGTGGTTTGCTTTGAGCCTCCGCTCATCTGAACCTCTCTGGTCCTGGTTATAAGAAGAGAATGTCATGTGGGACTGGAGCTCTTTACTGTAGTTTATCTCATTTCCTGGGGACCAGTCATCTCCAATCCTCCCCTTAGTAGCAGCTGGGTAGTTGGAAAATAAACTTCCACTGAAGGGCATTTCCATTTAATCTGGCTTAAGTATGTTTTTAGGCTTCTTATCACTCACTCTCCCACCGGCCTATATGGATGGTGCCTGGGTGGCTGGGGAAAGCACCTGGAATCTGCAAATCTTAGACCTTTGTTGCTCTCAGCTGTGGTGCAGCCAACCTAAGCCAGCTCAGGCCCCAGGTTGCACCTGGTGCTGTGGGCTCAGTTCCTCTGGTCTTTGGAGGTACCTGTAGCCCAATGCTCATCATTGCTGTTGTCTGTAGTTGTAATGTCCTGTGCTCTCCTGTCAAGACCCTGGGGAAAGGTGCAGATGAATGGAAACAGGACTAGGGAAGCCTCAGTCAAGTCACGGTATGATCCTACCTTCCTGCCCAGGTGCTGTGCCTCAACACCCAGATTTGATGAAAGAATGGGACTGCGAGGGCACTAGTACTTGATGTCTTTGCTTGCTGCCTCTTCTCTCTTCCTCTGTACATTGAGTCTGAAAAGGTTGGCTGTTCCTTATTCTGTGTAACAGTGGCTTCCTGTATTCTTTTTTCCCCCTTCTGAAAGCAGCATTTGCTTGGACTCTTTCCCAGGATCATAATAACAGACAAAATATCCAGCAAGAAAATCGGTTTCATGATAGAGAAAAGCCATCAGTAAATATTTCAAGATTAGTGTCCACAGGATTATAGCTATGCTGCCACTAAAGACATCAAGAGATTTCTTTAGGCCATTTAGTAAAATCTAGAAGAAGTTTAATTTGTGTGTCTTCCTCTTCTCTATGTTCTCTGTTTCTGATTTCACTGTAAGGGCTAAGTAGTGCTTCGCTGTTTTTAACAAAGATGGCATCATTACTTTTCATCTACTATGCTTAACAACTTTTGTTATGGAAGGACAAAAGAACTCTAAAGGCCTTATTTGGAAAGGTTCATATTCTGTAAGTGGGAAATCACATGATTTCCTTTATATGCACGAGACCCTAGGAGCAGAGATGGGCATTCTATGGGACTTGGAGTAGAATACAGCATGCTGGCTGGAGGCTGCCTCTGGCACACCCCACAGGATCACGTTCTGTAGAGCAGCACACAGTGCCTGCATGATCAAGGACAGGTATTACTAGTAAAGATATGTGGGCAGAGTTTAAGAACCAGAAGGGGCCCCCAGCAGACAGGACGCATGTACTGAGTCCTGCCCAGTCCTGGCCACCCTGTGCACTCTGAGCCACGACCTTTCCCCCCGAGCACCCTGGCACTCTGAGGCAAGACCTTTGGCCTTTGAAAAGGGTGTTTCTGATGTTTTGGACAAGGTATACTTCCTGGTCCTTTCAGGAATAGTGATTCTGCCAGAGGCCAACACACCCTCCCAGAGCAAGGCTGGCTAAACCTTTGTTACTTATCTGGTCTGCATTTTCTCTCCCTCTTCACACACTTGAGTTTCTGCTTCCTAGATGCTTCCAAGTATGCATGCTTTGTGGTTGGAAGTCTATTCTCAAAGATTTCTGGCAAGAAGAATGATGCTTTTCAATTCTGAGACGTGTGTATGAAACAAGAGTAGAATTTCAAAACAATTTTATACACACACCCACCATGTCTGGCAATGTGTGTGTGTATGATGTATAAGGTATTTTACAAAGTATATCTTGGTATGTTACTTGGTCCTTTAGGATCAAGTATTAAGGTAGAATGTAGTGTTACTTCACCCCCAGTCATACGCCCTCAACAGAGAGAAAAATTCAAGTATTACTGAAATTTTCATAGAGAGGACGGAAGTGTGGGTTTTTTATTTTTTTATTTTTTTTTGAAGTGTGGTTTTACATCACAGGTGTACAGCATTTCATGGCCCAGTCCCCATTCGCCAATGGCCTTCTTTCCCCTCAAGGGTTCCGAATCTCCCTTGGTTCCAGTTTCCCATCCCTGAAATCTCCCTTGGGCCATATTTTCTTCTCAATTTCTAACACAGAGCGAGTTAGCTTTACCGTTCCAGCCTCCTACCACCCAATACACACATACACTGTCATACATACACTCAAACTTGTGCGTGAATGAACATACACACATATTTGTCTCTTGATAGTATACTACACTTAAGCATGCCAAAGGCCAGCAAAGCAAAGTCCTTCCAGTTTCAAGATCTACTGTCCATAAAGGTGGCAGGAGAATTACTTAGATTTACTTTTCTCATCACTAATCATTTTAAAATCTTCTACCATGTATGTATTATCTCTCATATATATACAATACAGTAAACATTTTCCTCATTTTATAAATGATGACTTGTGTGCTCAAAGGGGCTGGAAAATATGCCCAAGCTTCCACAGCAGACATTACAAAAAGGGGATACACACCCAAGCTTTAGTGTTTGTGCTCCCTCCCGACACCACCTGCAGCCTGGTACTTCCTGGCTCAAGGTCTGACCTCCAGCTATCTTGAATCCTAGTCCCTATTCTTGCTCTTTCTCTAAACTGCTGCTTTTGGAGGATGAACCAAGAGGAGTAGGGCTCACCAGGCTGGGCTGGCGAGCATTGCAAGGAGACTTTGAGAATGTGAAGTGGGGAGCACAGTGCCTGGCTCGGATCAAAGTTTCAGTTACGACAGATATAGCTGAGTAAATAGGTAAATGGCTTTTTTAAAAATTTTTTTATTTTATTTTATTTATTTATTTTTTGGTAAATGGCTTTTAAAAGTCAAATGTGATGAAAGGGCTTCTGGAAATGGATATTGGTGATGGTTGTACAATGATGCTAATGTACTACCAGACTGTAAACTTAAAAATGGCTTAAGTGCTATATCTTATATTTATTTTATCACAATATTTATAAAAAGTAAATGTAAATTATCACTATGCTATCCACTGTCTCATTATTTACTTCTTCCCTGTCCAGTGAAGAACAAGCATATTTTGCACAAAATAAACAAATGCTTACAAATATAATTTAAAAGATGGGCAGGAAGTTCATCAAAATGTAGCATTAACCTGAGCTAGATTTAAGGAGGCCAAACGCTGGGGTTGATCACCACAGGTTCTGGAATTAGACTGCCTGGGCTTAATTCCTGGCTTTTGAGTTTCTCAGTTGCTTGAACTGGGCCATTATTTAATCTCCTTAAAATCCTTTTTCTTCATCTACAAAATGAGAACTATTACATGAACTAAAACATAAGATTGTCATGCGCTAATCCGTGTAAGAGACATACTATCATGCTCAAAAAGCACTCAAAATATGCTATGATTAATAAGTCTCCAAAAGTCACTTAAAATAAAAAGCTTTCAGTATTAACGCAACCCAAAACAGGCCGCTATTTGTAAGTGCCTGTGGTTGACTTTTGAAATCACCTTCCCTCTTTCTCTTAGATATCAGCAAACCACTGATGCTGTGTTCTTGAATGATACCCCTGAGAATCATGCCTGGTCTCATCATTTTGCCAAATATTTTAAAGCATAGGAATAAATACTACAGTAAAGAACAAGGATTTTCCTCATTTGTTTCAAAGTCTAGAAAGCCCTAATGTAACCAAAAAATGAAACCCAATTATTTCCCTCTTGCACTGTCTTCGGCAAAATGCATTGAAGTATATATTTAATTTTTTTAACTGGTCCAACAGCCCACACTGGGGCCCTTGACAGTGAGACCTCAGAACTCTTCTGCTGTTCCTGGGCAAGGTGGCATCGGCCACAAACTCCACACTGCCAGGATTTCCCTCATTTCTTCTCATTTTTGCTTTAATTTCTATTTTTTGGAAGAGAAGTAATGACTCTATTTGCATTTTTTACTTGCTTTCTTTACTGTCCAATCTGTTGAAAATTAACCGAGAGCCCTTTCTCAGTCTATCTTGGTTTAATGTGAATGAAAATACAAATATTAGTTTTGACAACAAAGGTGTTTCCTATGCATCATTTTTATCAAGCCGAGATTAACAGGTGAGGCATCAGGAGCAAATTAAAATGAGAAATGTTTAATAGAAGAAGGAAGTTCCACAGCAGGAAATATAGCATTTAGAATCGAGCTGAGAGACCTACATTCCAAATGTGTGACCTTGACAGGATTGCCTAATGACTATTCCCTCAGGTGTAAAAATCCGTTGCAGAGTGGATGTAAGAAGTAAATGGGAATATATACAAAGAGCACCAATGTAGTCTGGCTCATAATAAGTGTTCAATAAACAGTTGTTCTTATAAATACAGTACACTCCAAGTAAGATCTATTTTCCAATTAAAGCTAAGGCCTGACGATCTCATTAGCCTCAATATAACCAAATCAGATACAGTGAGATAATGGCTCATGTGAGATTATCCCACCTCTGCTATTGCTCAACAGGGCACGCATTCCCAGGCTCCAGTTTTCCAATCTATTTAATGAAAATAATAAAGGTGCATGCATGTTAGCATTTTGAAGATTTAAAAGGATAATCTAGATAACTTGGAATACCATCCCTAGGTCATAGCAAGCACTCAATGAATGTTGTGGGATGTTACTCAATTTCATTGACTCAATCACGTAGATATCCATTTCATGATGTAGGAGTTGGATTTTTTTCCTAGGCTTCTGAAGATGCATGACCAAATGAGTGAGTTTATGGCTCACTTCAGAACAAACACTGGTCATGTCCCACCTAGTGGAATGCCTGATTCTTCTGGGTATACTCAAGAAACCCCCATGGTGACATCTCTGAAAATGAACACCGTCCAGCAGGTAAAAGGTCTGTTAACAGTGGAGTGCCAGCCCCTGAAATGAGTTTGTGGTCGAGTATCTGATGCCTTCCTCAGTCTAGAGACAGAGCTGTCAGGGCAATGAGGATCCACCATATTTTTTAGCTGATCTTGTACAATTCAAGAAGCGCTTTAGTTGGGGCCCTCCCAAGCATTTCATAGCCTTGTCCCTCATGCCAGTGAGCAGGCACTTGGTGTGTTTGCTTAGTTTTCATTCACTCACCTTTCAGGTAAATTTACTAAGTAATTACAAAATGGTGGCTGTAGCCATGAGTTTACAATATGTATTTTTAAAATACCACTGTCCTTGAAATAACTCAACATTTGTTTTGTAAATTGACTTTTTTTTTTTTAATTTTAAACCAAGAACATGTATTGGTACATTCTACATACAATGGTCACATTCATTACATTAATTCTGTACCCATACATGATGTATCTTGGTTTGTAAATTGACTTTTAATGTACACCAGTAATATTGCTAGATTCAATTCTACACACAAATCAGAAAACATTTACCATAATGTTTTTATACTTTCAATGCGCTGATCCTACCTGATAAGACTCACAGCAGGTTTGGTCTGTAAAAGATTTTCTATTCAAATATTTCTTCAGATCGGAGAGGTGTGTATATTTATTCAGAAAACATTCCATGGGCATACTTCACTATCTTTGCCTGCTGACAAAGCAGGAAATCAGACACTCCTTGCGGACAAAGTGCCTGGGGATGGATTCCTGCAAGATCCCTGATTCTGAGTCCTTTCATCACTCCTGCTACCCACCAGGTAATGGGGCATCTGCCATCGCACCTGGAACTGGGGACCCACTGACATCCCTGGCAGTACCATCGACCGAGTCAGCGCTTCAAGCTGGGGCCCGGCAGTCACATGCTCTTGTGTGTGCCTCCTTCTACTCACAGGGGCTGTGATGCTCTTGAAAAAGGTACAGTGGTGTCCTCGTGTTCCCCCTCTGTGTACTGTACCAGCTTGGAAGTCTCCGTGTGCTCCAGTGCTGAAAAGCACAGGTCGTCGTGGGCCCTGGGTACTTGCACAGCCCAGGGCCCACTGCGTCTTCATGCAGTGGACAGCTTATTCAGACTCCATCTTCTCGTACAGTGCCTTCCTCTTCATGGTACATTCTGGTGTTTTGTTTTGTTGCTAGTACTGGATACTGAAAGCAGAGAATGCTGAGCTACATCCCCAGCCCTTTTAAAATTTTATTCTGAGAATCTTTTTAAGTTGTCCATGCTTACCTCAAATTTGCCATCCTTCTGCCTCAGTTTCCCTACTAGCTGGGCTTGAGGGCATGTGTCACTGTGCACAGCCTGTGTTCTGGTTTTAATTATCTGCCATGCCAGTCTGTGTGTTTCCTCAATGAGGTCAGTGTTCTGTCTCTTTTTCAAGCCAGGAAGATTTTAAGCTCTCCTATAAATTAATTAATTCTAGTAGACATAAAAGGTAGTGTCCAATCTTGCTCCTCCACAGCATATTAGTTTAACATCTTCTGAATTCACCGGATGATCGAGGGTTTCTGAATCCACTAGCAGCAGTTGACCACGTGTTTTAGATTTTTAGGGCTTCCGTAACAGAGTAGCACAACCTGAGTGATTTGAACAATACTTTTTGTCTCACAATTGTGGAGGCTGGAGGTCAAGGTGCTGGCCAGGTCTCTGAAGGTGCCAGGGGAGGATCCCGACTTCAGGTAGCTACTTGATTTGTGGCAGTCCAATTTCAGTCTTCACAGAGCACATTCTCCCTCTATATTTGCATTCGACTTTCTCCTTTCTATAGGGACACCATTTGTATTGGATTCAAGGCCCAACCTACCCCAGGGTGAGCTAATCTGCACTAATCACGTCTGCAGCAAACCTGTTTCCAAAAAAGGCCACATTTGGAGGTACTGAGAGTTGGGACTTCAACACTTTTTTTGAAGGGGCAGGAATGTAGTTCAACCTATAGTACCATCCAAAATATCTTTTCGCGTAAGATTTGTGTTACCTGACAAAGTGAAAATTATTCTTCTCTAATTTCTAGACATTACCTATTTGGGATTCACTTGTTAATTCTTGGTAAGGGATTTTACAGAGTATATACAGCCGGTTTTAATCACTGTGTCAGAAATTCACTATTCAGTTGAAAGGAGAAAATCATAATCCACAGACTCTTGTGCTTTTATTGTCTGTAAATTTATGTCCTTTACAACATGCAGACTTTTTAACATAATATTTATATAGGTGCTAAACTGGAAATAATAAATACCTGCTAAGCTACACACCTGTGCTTGATGTTATTACATGAATTTCATTATAAATTTTTATTTTTCATGAAGCAATCTGTTCTTGGTCATATCCTGTGTTTTGCCAGCATATTTCTAATCTTAGACTTACAGTTATGAGCATATTTTTGTTATAATGAAGGCAAAGCTATTTCTGCATATGTCGGAATATGACTTATTACCATCGGTATATTACATTTCTACGGTTATTTCATAAAATAAAACCCTAATAGTTAGTTGAAAAACAATTTTTTTTGGTATAAAGTAAGCACATATTTGATTTTGTCTCAACTCATTGAATCAAGGAGGAGAAACAATTTACTTTCAAACTTCTTTCTTAAGAGCCCAATATTCTGGCACACCTGAACTTTAAA
Source organism: Hystrix cristata (assembly GCA_004026905.1). Lineage (NCBI taxonomy): Eukaryota > Metazoa > Chordata > Mammalia > Rodentia > Hystricidae > Hystrix > Hystrix cristata. The sequence continues at coordinate 88,432 of PVJO010005175.1, forward strand.
AGTCAGCTTTCTTTTAAAAAGAAGACATAAAGACATCATCATAGAATTTTCCTTTACTCTTCAAAGACAAGAATAAAGGCATTAGACTTATACTGAAAAGGTCCTGGGCAGAATTAGTCAAATTCCACGCCACTGATGTAAATTAAATCAGAAAACGAGGTAATGATCAGAGGCGCTAGCACACGGGTCAGGCTCCCCCGCCAGGCCCCTTGCAGCTGAAGCTGTCTCTCCTGGTTCCCTGTCAGCAAAGCAGATCTCTGCTGTCCTCTGAGCACCACTGACCACTTACTGGACTTTAGAGGGAACTTAACTCAAATGTGGACCAAGAAGTGGCTGAGAGTAAAGATTTCTACCCCAAGGAGCCAAGGACGAATGGGTGAGTCTATCAAGTAGACTTCCTTTACAAGTTAGCCTAGAAACTACAAAGAGAGTGTCTAAAGAGAGAGGAAAACCCACGCACAGAGCCTACAAAGAACAAGAAGCCCACAGCAGACAGGAAGAAGCTGGTCCCCAGGGCTGCCTGTTTCTCTCTGACGTCTGTTTGTTTCTGCCCCTTCGTGAGAATTTTTCGCCTCTTCTTTCTTCTTACTGTATTTTATTTTTTGCAGTGCTCTGGATTGAACCTGAGGCCTTACACTGTGACAGGCTCTACCACCAAGCTGTGCCCTCAGCCTCCTCCTCACCTCCCCTTTCTTAAGACGACCTAGTTCTTCTTTCCTTCTTAGAGGCTAACATGCCCACACACATATAACCAGGGAGCACTTGAGTTCCATGTGAGTGTTTGCTGAGTCCCACCTACTAAGTGCTGGGCTCTGAGCCAGGCGTGGCCAGGCTCTAGGAGTGCCTAGGAGAAATCTGTCTTGTATGTCTTTAGATATCCACGCACGTGTGTCTCTTCACTAATAGAGTGGCATCTCTGTCCCAGACCTATCTGGGTACGAACATGGATGACCACGCTGTATTTAATTATTAGATTCGGTCAGACCATGCAGTGACTCTCTAATTCACTCATTTATTTTAGGGAATTAACTTCTCTGGGCCTTATCTTGCCATCTTGAAAAATGCCGAAATAACCTTCAGAGACCACTTTTGAGAAGAGAAGAAGATAAGGCACTTTGAAGTGCTTAGCATAGTGTTGGCACACAAGTGACTGATAATTGTTTCTTTTGTTTCCTGCTTCTTTCTCTCTCCTTCCTCCTTTCAGTTCTTGTTCTCAATAAATTCACATGCAGTCTTAAAATCTCCCTTAAATTTCATATTAAGATCCACATCCTTAAACTTAAGCAGCAGTGTATTTCATTATTCTGGGTGAGTCCTACTTTCTGGGACATTCACTTCCTGTATGTACAGTGCTTGACCTTAAATGAAAGCCAAAGAGAAATCATTTTCTTGGTGTGTCTTGAGGTTTCCAAAGAAGTATGATGAAATCCTTTTTAGCTCTACTCTTTCTACAATAAGACAATGAGGTCAGGGGAGGAGAGTACCTCTTTTTTTGAAACAGACTCCAAAAGTATGCAATATGTAGCAATTCTTCCTGGGACAAACGTGAATCTTTCCAGTGATACAACCTTGCTTTTCCCCTGCATCCTTTAGACTCCTGGTTGTCTAGTGATTCTGTCACAGTCTGGGTCTGAGGGTGCCCGAGGCTGAAATAAAGAACTTCACTGACCCCTTTAAATTGAGTATTTGGATGCACTGACATGGAAAAGGAACTTTCAGGACCTGTCAGTAAAAAGAGGCATAAGAAAGATTTATTAGAGAAAGCTATAGGACGCGCTGAAGAGCAGAGTGCCAGTGCTCAAAGAAGGCACACCACAGTCAGGAACTGGAAATCTTTTGTCTGTTTTGGGAGGTGGAAATCTGTGGAATTCAATAACCTATAGCTTAGTCTTGGCCTTAGTCTTAGTTTTAGTTTTAGAAGGTGGGAGAGGATGGCCCAACCTTATGAGCTATTTCTAAGGGAAAGGCCAAATGGGTGGCCCATTCACGGGTGAAAGAGGACCATTTGCAAGTGAAAGGGAATGGGCAGAACCGTTTGCAGCTGAAAGGGAGCTGCCTGTGTTTGCTGTTTTGGGAGAAGGAAAAAAAAAGTAAATAAACTGGGCTTGTGTTCTGAAGCTGCAGTTTTTCTTTAAGGTATCATTTAAAAAAATTTTTTTTTCCTTGTCTCCTTTTTTCTACCTAGTTTTATTTCTTTTATCCTACCCCAGTTTCACGCCTCTTTAAGGATTGCCCCTGGCAGACTCTCAGTATCTGAATGACCACGTTAGTAATATTGTTTTCCAAAAATTAAAGGAGTGATGTGAAGTAAATACTTAGAAAATGCTCTTTAGACGTAAAAGATAGTATACTTGGTTAAGAACTCATCAGAACATTTGAGCTTCAAGGAAGGATCTGTGGGCTGGGTAAGTGACACCTTCCGGGTCAGCTGGCAATGTTTGTTCACGGCAGATCTCAGAGGGGTTGTCCACTGTTGCTGTCTCTACTTCCTCATCCCTTCTGTGCTTAGCTTACTTCCAGGAGGAATCCGCCTGCCCTAGCCCAATGAGATGGCACTCTTTAAGATCCGAAGATTCCCCCAAAATGCAGAACACAAAGCCACAATGAAACAAACTCTCCCTTCCCGGCCCTCAGATTACTTAACATCCCAATACATTTGAGGCGATTTTGCCTCTTTTTTCCCTGTTGGTTTAACATGTTCTGCTGACTTCAAGGATTTGTTTTCCTCCCAGTTTGTTGTTTACTTCCTATTAGCCTCTTTTCCTGGCTCCTCATTCTCTACCAGGCCCCCTATTGATGGAGTTCCCCACAGACCTGTCTGTTTCTCCTCTAATTATGCTTTCTACCCATGTGATCCAGGATTTTGGTTTTAAGTGATACTTCTTGTTAAAAACTGTCTCTCTCTCTCTCTCTCACTCTCTCTCTCTCTTTTACAGTGCTGGGTATCAACCTCAGGGACTCGTTCATGACTGGCGAGCTCTTTATTGATTAACTACACCCCCAGTCCAAGACGGCTTTATCTTTTTCTGTACTCTGGACCTCTATCCTGAATCACAGCTTCCCATGCCCAACTGTCTATTCAGTTTGCCACTTGGTTTTCTAGGAGGCATCTTAGAATTTAATAGTAATATAGGGGAAAAAATATAACTCCCAACCTGCTAGATGTCAGTTACGCTGAGTTCGTGCTCTCCGAAGTCGAAGAATGAATTCTAAGGAACAAAGGAGGTTAAGAGTAGGAAGTTTATTGAGGGAGAGAAAGAGAGCTCCTGAGAGACAGGAGGGGACCCCGAGTGGGTTGCCAATGAGCTCACTTTTCAGGGGAAATTTTATAGAGCAAAATCATGAGGTGGGTACAATATGTGTCAAAGTGATAATTAACGAATAATAGTGTAGTTGCTTAGGTAGCATTGATCCAGTGGAGAAGAAGGTCACATAGCAAATGAACATGGAAAGAATAAAGACATTCCAGGATGGGGCGGATCCAGAGATCTTGGTCGCCCACCTGGGTGACCTAGACTTCATCAGATCAGATAAGTGTGATCTTCAGTTCATGGTTTATCCCTCGGCCTTATCTTGAGGCCTGACCTTCAATGGATGTGCCTCCAGCGATAGTTGTATTGCATTCTCTTGTGTATTGATTCCATTGAGGGCTCAGCCCTGTCTGACTGCCTATAATATTTCTGCCTTACTTCGCTGTCTATGATATTAGGATGAAAAAAAAAAAAAAACCCAATGGAGCTTATCTCTGTAATCTCCATTCTCAGCTTTCCCTACATCAGCAAATGGCATCACCTCCCACACAGTGAGTTGAGCCAAAAACCTGGACTGACACCTGACCCTGTTTTTCCCTAGTACCCTTCACGCAAGCCTTATCCACACCACCAACAGAAGACCATCCTGTCTTCTGTTGACCGCTGCGCAAACATCTCAGTATGCATAACGCCCTGCCTCTAGTCCATAATTTATTTTCTCACAAGATCCAGAGTTAGCAATCTAAAGCACAAATCGAATCACATACTTCCCTTCATTGCTTCTCACTGAATTGACAAGGAAATTCAAATTCTTTACCTTGTTCTCAAGGCCCTACATGGCATTAGCCTTACCCTTTAATTACTCAATGCCCTCTTCTCTTAGCCTATTTTATTGCATACTTCCTTCTGCTTTCCTGCAAGGGTTTTACATTTGCTATGCCTTTTTGGAACACTTTTCCCTGGGATTTTCAAATGGCTTCGTAAACATATGTATACACAAACACACACACACACACACACACACACACACATACACACTCCGTATACGGAAAATTAACTATCCAGGTGCCAGTTAATCTTGATTGTCAACTTGATGAGATTGAGAAATTCTTGGAGAGGTGGTGAAATTGTGCATTAACCTTACTGGTAGATTAAGCTACTGATAAGTTCATAACTGAATGGGCTATTAGGAAGTGTGGCTGAGTTGGAAGAAGTGGGTCATGGGCATGTGACTTTGGGAATTATATCTGGTCCCTGACACCTTTCTCTCCACTTCCATGGCCTTTCACCATGACATTTCTGCCTTGAAGTCAGACAGCCATGGATAGGAACCTTTGAAACTGTAAGTCGAAGCAGAACTTTCCTCCTTTAAATTGTGTATGTTGGGTGTTTTGTCCCAGCTGACCAATATTATCCACTTGCTATTAATAAATGCTGACTAATGCGGAAATGGGTATAGAGACATAGACAGTCTCCTACTTGTTGGTAGAAATACAAATCCTCTTAGAGAGCATTTGAGCTCTAGGGAGCTGGACTTCAAAATTGTTATGAAGGACCTTAGTTTTCATACACTTCCACTCATAAAAATTCAGAGAAAATAATCTGTATTTTAGAAAATAAATTTAATGAAAAAAATCATTCATTAATATTTACAATAATCTAACCACAACAGAATAATAAATATAATGTGGTTATGAAACATATGATAATGTGGAAATTTTAAGTATATATATTCTTAAAGTAAAAACATGTACAAACTCATACTAATGCAAGTGTTGCCTCCTCAATAAAAATCTACTTAAAAGTGGGAATATAAATACACACTTTGGTGGGACTATTATGGTACTTTGGCTAAGTTCCTTTTCTGCAATTTCCAACTTTAATCACTTCTGTTGTTATGAGCATATGATAAAAAACAAAAGTACATGTAATAATTTTGACTAAGGTTGATTTTAGTTTAGCTCTATATCTCTAGTAATCTATCATTTGCCAATCATTGGAAAGGTTTTTTTTTTTTAAATAGTGAAAAATACAGAAGAGAACCAAAAATATTGTAATAAATATGCATTGATTAGTGGCTGGGGATGTAGCTCAGTGGTAGAGCACTTGCTTGGAATACACAAGGTCCTGGGTTTAATCCCTAGCACCACGCAAAAAATCAACCAACCAACCAAACAACAATAATAATAATGTCCAATTATATTTTCAACATCTTGAGAGGTATTAACATTTAATCACATTTGTTTTATCTCCTCAGTAATTAACTTAAAAATCAATACCAGTAAGCTCTGTACCTACGTAAGTCAAATTATTTTGTTGATTCCTATGTGTTTTTAAAAAAGTAATTCCTAGGAGTTTTTTAAAATTAATAATACCACTAGCTTTGTCTCCATAAGCAGTCATCCAAGTACCTATAATTGAATTATTCTTTCCAGGCCCTTGATTTTGTAGGAGCTGTTTACCTTATCCATGGTCGACATACTTTTTCACTTACTTCCATAGTTTCTCCCAAATTTTTATCTCTAAAAATCTCAACCATTCCCACCCTTTCTTTCCATCAGACAACTTTACTTTATACTTGAATGAGAAAATAAAAATCATTAGACAAAAATATCAACTTTCCTTTCCGTCACCAAGGACTTACGATATGGACCTGACGTGAACTGGCACCCTTCCATGCATGGATTGTTCACATCGCTCTGTCCCAAAAGATTATGTCCATGTCAAAGAGATTAACTAATATTTTCAAAATCACCCCCTCGCCATTTCAAAAATTGTGGGATTTTTTGCTCCTTCCTTCCTCTTCTCTCTCACAAGAGCTAAATTTCACTTTCAGGCAACTTCTATATTTTACCATTTTATCTTTGCACAAATGATCTTTCCTTTTTCAGCCTTTTCCTGTCACTCTGTGAGTGACATCCTCAAGCTCTTATTCATTACTAAAAACAGACAAGCATGCAAATATAATATATCCACAGACTCTTTAGTGTTAACTTCCATTGTAAAAATGTATGTTTTTATACATTTTAAATAAAGGAACTGACTAGTTTTATCAAAAATCCAAGTGACTAAAAATAAAAAAAACAAAAAACAGAAAAGATTATTTTAGAATTTAAGAAACTTAAAGAGACAAATACTCTTCTTGGAATGTGTTTGGATCTGGATTCCAACAAATCAATTTCAAAAGTACATTCTTTGAGATAATGGAACAATGTTGGATATCTTTAGACAATGGAAGAAGATATTGTTAATTTTGTTGGAAATAATGATGGCATTAAATTTATGTAAGAAAAATATGAAGTTTTAATGAAGCCTAAGAAAGGATATGGAATTACATTAAATTTCATGGTGTCTGGGATTTGACATGATATTTTATTTGGGAAAAGAGAGCAAGTTAAAGAGTAAATGTAGTAGAAGTGATCGATACTTTCTATGATGATTCATTTTGCTTTTATTTCTACTTTACTGAATGCTTGAAGGCTTTTCTTAATTTTTTTTAAAAGCCACACGAACAAATATGTTTCCTTTAACTTCATTTCCCTTTAAGGTTTCTCTCTCCCTTCTGCCCTCCCCAGTTAGGGGTCTGGTGAACTGCCTCCACTTCCTTGTTTACCTGTAGCAACCTGATTTTATGCACAGAATTTTCCTGAAACTGGTCTGCCAAAGCACTTTCCATCTCTGTCATTTCTTTTTTTTTTTTTTCCCTGTCATTTTGTAGTTTGTTCTCTACCCTGATGCTGGAGAGGCAGTTGTGGGGGAGAGGAACACAGGAGGGGTAGTGGGGGAGGGTGGCCTCTGCTCAAAGACCGTTCACTTGATGACTTAACCTGCATGCTTTGCTCACTTAGAAGATCACCAAGAAGGATGTTAGAATTCTTTTGAAGTAGTGATTGTCAGTTAGGAAGACCACAGACGCTTTCCCTGGAGCACAAAACAAATTCCTCCTCCTTGTTTGCTGACCAATGTGTTTGTCAGAGAAAACAGGATGTTTTGGACTCCCCATCTGCCTTGCAGGTATGGTTTGAAGATTCTTGTAACAGAAAAAAATATGCTCTTAAATAAAAACCAAGCTCTTTTATGTGTCCTCCCTCTAAGGCCTGATGTGTCTGGAGTCAGCCTTTTGCCCCATGGCACAGGCTAACGGTGCTTTGTGCCCCACTCCCTCCCTATGTGGATTTCGCCATTCCCTCCGCGGGCCACTGCATGTATGAGCCTCTCAGCCCAGCCCTCCCAACGACCCTGACCCCACTCTGTCCCCAAGAAGCAGGCACTTCGGAGCTCAGCACAGTCTCAGCACTTTCTCAGAAAGACCATTTTTCCCTAAGTGAATCAGTACTTCTTAAAACTTGCTCTGCCACTCCAGGTATTACTGTTTCTTCTCCTTAGTGAGGCTATAACCTTGCGTATATCCAATCTCTGATAATGTCTGTATCATTATAGTATAGTATAGATTCTAGAAGGTAGGAACCAAGATATTAATTTTTTAGCCTCACTAATCCTTAGTGTCTTACAATTAGTATGTTCCTAATTACTCTTCAATCTCCCCAAATGTACGCCTCAAGAATTGACTTCTCTCTTACCTAAACCTAACTTGCTTCATGCCTTCTACTTATCACACATCTATCATCTGTTCCTTTTCAGTTCAGTCTTAAAGCTGTATGCCATAGAGGGCCTCACAAACTTTGAGATTAAAAAGTTGAGCCAATATTCTCCTAAATCTCAACTTCTGTATTAAAACTCACTTGTTTCTCCTTCCTTGCATAAACTCCCATCGTTTTTGTTTTCCAACTGGTCTTCTGCTCACTTTCCAATCATGAGAGATTTTGAAATCTGTCTTTTTTTTTTTTTTTTTGATCATGTGTCTTTCCAAAATATAAATGACTTCAGTGGTCATGTGAATGGTGACCTCACAGCCTCTTGATGTTCTCAGCACCAAAGAGCTTTCCCTCCACTGCAGTTCGGTCACACATAATCATACATCCTGAACCTGGTTCCCAATCTAGACTGACTCCCAGTAGAAATCTTCAGTTCCAGTATCCTGCCCTCACCATAATCTCCAGTATATCATGTCCTTATATTTGCCCATATATATTGGATTTATTTCAGTACTTATCTCGCTTAACCACTATGTAACAGTTGATAGTATTGTTTATAAAAATCGTTCAACATCTCTTCTAGTCACCTTCCTACCTCTTTTCTCACTTCTCCTTACTCTTACAAATGGGTTTCCCCCTGGCCTCTCAAACTATTGCTTCTCCTGCTTCTGACCTCTACTCACTGCTTTTCTCATTTGATGTGTCTATCTAGGTGATTCACATGGTTTAAGAAACTTCTGTATTAGGGTTGCTCTGTCTGTCTATGTATTTATCCACCCATCCACCCATTTATCTATCTTTGCTGACTTGAGTTCACTCCTGAGATATAAACTTGAATAATCAATTTTTTTTAAATGTCTTTACTTGGTTATGCTCCTCAAACTTCACATCTCACCCTCATCTTCAATAACTTTTCTATCCTTATCTGCTCTTTCTCCTAGTTGTTTTACTGTTTTCATGGCTAATCGTCATGGTCAGGCTCTTGTGAATCACCCTGAATTCCTCCTACCACCTCCTCTCCACACATTTAGTTAATCATTGAATAAATATTCTGTTTCCTAAGTAGTTTGAGTCAGTGTCTTTTTTTCAGTCTGATATGACTTTCTTCTTTCATTTACTAATTATTTCTCTCACCTGGAATATTACATTAGCCTCCTACCTTTGTTTACCTCCCACTAACTGAATTACTCATTATTTTTCACTGGATTATTCCAGCAGCCTCCTATCTGCCTTTTGTCCTCTGGAGCTTTAAAGTCATCTTCCATACTGCCACTAGAGTGGTTTTCTGAGATGAAATCCAGTTACTCCCCTGCTAAAAACTCTTCTAAATCTATCTGTTCTTATGCAAGATAAGTTCAAGGTCTGAAGTAACACACACACAACACCTCCCACTGCCCCCTGTGCCAGCCTAGACTTTTATAACTATAAATACCAAGCTGATTGAGATTCCCACTCAAACCACTCCATCTGCCCTGTCACTGCCAATGTCCCAGACGATAGTCTTGGAATTTCCGTATCACAGCATTGCAAAAGTACCCTAACTGACTATTGCTTGCTGTTAGCCTCTTGCCTGCCAATTCATTGCCAGATGGCTGCATAATTGTTTTTCCTGATGCATTGATATAGTCATGTCATTTTTTTCTAATATCTTTGCTAAATAATCTCAAAATTTATTCATTCATTCACATATATAGTCAACAAATGCTAGGTATCTAGCATATAGTGAGTACTGTGTTGAAGTTCTCAGCAACATAGCACATTCTCAGACCAATTCATACTCCCAACTCTTGACACCTCCTTCTGGTCTTTCTGCTTGTCATTCTTTAATGAGCCCAGGGGGCTCACTGTAGATGGCTGCTTCTTTCTCTGTAAGACTCAGTTAAAGCATCACTTAGGAAGATATTCCTGAATCTTTTATCTAAATCCTGCTCTTCTCCAAAGGATGCTACCTCACCATCCTTGCATTTTATCACCACTTATTTATGTTAGTTTTCTCTTTGCCTCTCGATACTGTTAGTTCTATAAGGACAAAGAACTCTCTTCTTTCACTCACCACTGGATACCCAGTGCCTACCATTGTGTTTGAACATAAATATTATTTGGGAAGAGAAAGAATAAAATCATACAATTCATGATTCATTATAGTATTAGGCTAAAAATTCCAAATTTTCAATAAAATAGATACACTATGTTTAAGCAGGCTATGCTTTGCCTTATTTTAGTTATATCCCATTAGTGTTGAAGGTTTCCATCCCTGGTCCCTTTCTATGCTCTGTCCACTGCCAGGAACTCCCTCGTATTTTTCCTAAACTGATGCATCTTCCTCTTTCTCCACCATTAATCTTCTTCCACTGGAAACACGGCTCTTGCCTGTGCGCTTGTATCATTAGCATATGTCCGTTCTTCAGCATTTCTAAGGTAAGTACACATGTCTCTACTGAGTTTCGAGCTCCCTGAGGCTATAACTCCCATGTCCAAGACTAGGGGACAAATACTTCTTGGATATTTGATCTTATGCTAAGTGATTGCATATATGATATCTTCATCCTTTAAAAGAAACTTTACAAGGTAGATAATATTGCCTAATTTTACAGGTTAACAAAGCTGAAAGTCAAAGGGATTAAATGAGTTGACGAAGTTAAAATAAGTTAATAAGTTTATAATAAAGTTAGTTTTAAATTATTAAATTGTGAAGCCAAGACTCACAATAAGGTAAAGTTGATTTCAAGAAAAAATATTATCATGCTTGCTTCTCTTCATTTTTGTATCCCAAGCAACTAAATTAACGCAGTCTGTTCCACACAGTAAGCATCAAAATAATCTATAAACTTAATCGAACTGAAACAAAATGAACAGTCATCTCCTTCGATGTTCATTAACTGTGCGTTGGCTACATTTTTATGCCTAATAATTTTGTTCATGAGCTTTAATATGCAGGCCAAAAACCACATTATTGCCCTCCATTTTTACCAGCTCATGATATGTTCACTTTCAAAGTAAAACAAGTCATGTTTTGTGAGGAATGCTGTGCTACATCGCTATTTACTTCTTCTTTGTGACTATCAGTTTTACGATCTATGAAAGTACAGATGATCTAATGTATTTCTAAAGTCCGATCTATTCTAGCTTCTTAAAATCTGTAACTGTATGAGTAACTGAACAAGTATGAGCACATAAGTATGATAGAAACTAATGTAGGACCAACTCAAAATGCTAAGAATTCTAAATACCTATTCTGATATAGCTTCACTTAAGAGTACTATATAAAGTACTTACCATATAATTTCTTGATAGCTAACACAGTTTAAAATTAAAAATAAAAATTAAAAATATTACCATTGTAATAGAACACGCTTTTTTATTGTTTACCAATGAAAACCAGTATCATTTTAGTTTATATTCCAAGCAGATTTTGAGTCAAGTCGGTAGTCTTAGAAAGGTGATTCATATTTGTACATAATTCAGCAAAGTTCGTTTCCAGTGAGATTTAAACATCATTATCCCAGAAGAAAATAAAATGCTAGACACACGAGAAACATTTTCAGCTGCAGATTTTAGAACTACATCCTCCAAATCATTTGGTCAGTAAGGTATTTATTGGAAAAGAGAAAAACACTTCAGCAGCAAATACTGAGCAAGTGTATTGTTTCTGCCTAGATATATTTAGCACATAATTTTCTGGAAAGGAACCAGGGTAGGATAGCTGACCTAACAACAGATTTCTTTTAAATGTAAAAGTAGAAGTTATTGCAGTAATTGTTTATTCCTGAGATTTAAAAAAAACGGATATTGCTTTGTAATAGATTTATCCCACAGAATTTCAAGAGTTTTCTGACATGATCTCATTAAGCTCCAGTTGATTATTTTGTTCATCAACTAACAGAGTTACAATCTGTTCTGCTTTTGAGTTTGTTTCATTGGTACTAACTACCTCATGCAATGTTGTAACTGGAGAATAATGTCTCCATGTTGTCAGTTGTGTATTAGCGCATGTACGATTTTTTTCCAGCAAGTTAGTGTTTTGACGTGATTAGAGGGAGGCTTTCTCTCTTTTTTTTTTTTTTTTTTTTTTTTTTTTGTGGTGCCGGGGATCGAACTCAGGCCCTTGTGCTTGCAAGGCAAGCACTCTAATCACTGAGCTAAATCCCCAGCCCCTGAGGCTTTCTCTCAATGCTCAAGAGAAAGCCTCAGCAATCTGTGAAGAGAATTGGGTATCCACAAAACCGCAGGTAGAGATCAGTTTAGGGGACTCAAATACTGCCATACATTCTAATATATTAACTTTCTGGGGAAATAATTATTGTTTCTTTTCTTTTTTGTTGGGTGCTGGGGATCGAACTCAGGGCCTTGCGCTTGCTAGGCGAGTGGTCTACTTGAGCTGAATCCCAAACCCCAGGAAATAATTATTGTAGATGAAGAAGCTGCAAAGATATTTTGTTTCAAAACAACAGAAAAAAGTTCATTCTGAATTACACTTTTAATTTTCATCAAATGATCCATTAGAAGAGGCATGATGGCATTTGAGGCTGGTCCACCAGGATCTTTACCCCAAAGGGAAACACCAGCTCCAGGAGGCAAGACTGTAAAGCCTGCCAGATAGGCCATAAATACCAGCAGAAATTGAACTGTGCTGGTAATTTCATCCAGACTGTTAATTGTTCTTACTAATGTTCTAGCTGCAGTGTTCCGTAGCTTTTATGCCCAATTCTATTCCCATAACCTTTCTTATTTTAATGTGTAATTTTGGAGACAATGAACGTACATTGTGGTAGAATCCTTTCTACCCGAATCCTTTCTATTTCATCAGCAGGAGAAAATTTAAACATGCAAGAGTTTAAAACTAAGTTACAATCCAATACAGAGGTAGACTGAAAATCAGGATTTAGGATTCTTAGTCCTTGTATTCTATTTTAGGTACTTTTTAATCAATAGCCATGACTGAAGATAACGTGGTTGCCTGAGACATACATCTATCAAAACACTACATGTATATGTAAATATACTTAATTATTTTTAATTAAAAATAAAATTAGAAATTTAAAAGGAAAAAAATCAACTGACTTAATCTTCCTTGCAGCATTTTAACATACTTATTTCCTGAGACTTGATATATCAATTGGAGAAGGACTCAATCTTTTATGATTCTTTTGGAGGCTCTGTGTTTTAAATTTTAA